>JAYMTF010004425.1:0-13169 GCA_036897485.1 Pelargonium nanum | reverse complement strand
TCCAGCAAACCCGCACGATTACTCACTATACTCCTACATTAGTACCTAAATTACTCTACACCAAGCCGGCCAGGAGACACGGGGGAGTATCTCCAACGGCCAAACCTTCACGCTTGTATCACCTCCACGATTTACCAAATAAAATTTCCATGACTGGAGAAACAATCGGGAAAAAAATGTTGTCTCTGTTCACACCATCAATTCTGGCAATCTATTCAAGGCACCCATGGCATTTTCTAAGCTAAAACCTTGTAATTAGAATCCTTAAATGAGCTACGAGTCTAACATTTCATCCTGTATCTCGCTGGGTGCAATCAGCCCAGGAATGGAAAGCATCCGCGCTCTCTCTCTTTCTCTCTGGGCTGCAGCTTCCTCTGCATATAGATCTTTGTTGTCCTGCACATATTTCAAATGTTGGCATCTATCTATTTCATGCTGTTTAAAAAATAAAGTATATAAAACTATTCCAGTACAGAAAGTTTTGATTCATTCCCCAAGCCATTTTGACACCCCAATATAACAGTTTGTGGTACCTGAGCAGAAAACTCTTTGGATTGCACAAGGAAGTCACGAATGTGGTTCTTAAAAGCAGAGAGGTCGTTTCTTGACTCAAATAGCCCGTTCACAAATAGAGTAACCTATAAAAATCACCAAAAAGTTAGTCATTTTGAACAACCAAAAGTTCGGTGAAGGTGATTTTTAAAGTGTACCTCCGCAGCAGTCATATTGGGGAATGATGTACCAAGAAGTTTTATTGTGTACTCACGAACAAAAGTTGTGTTATTTGGATATGGATAAGGGACTGAAGCAACATCCCAGAGAGGCTCCGTCAATGCACCGGTTTCCACCTGAAACCATTATGTTAAGACAGTTCACCTTTGCTAAAGAAAATATTTTTGGTGTAGACATTCTGCCTAACCATACACTTCACTCCACCAAAAAATACACAAACAAATAACAAAATAAGTTACCAGGCAAAACAAGTGTTGTAGCACCAAGACATGTAACTTGAATCCTGGTTTATGGAAAGTATCCGTCAAGACGGCAAATATTTCTTGCTCAATTGTCACAAAGTATGATCGGTAGAATTGGTTGCAGAACTCAGAATTCTGTCAAATGTTCAGAATTGATTAGTAAAAGAAAATTTAAAAAAAATACAGCACTATAGTACAGACAGAAACCAACCTGAAAATTCTTAAGCATCTCTAACAACAGATTCAGCCCTGTTTCCGCAATATTCCTTTCTGTATGCCGAAAAGCCCAGATGATTGAATCCATAACAAGCTTTAGTTGCTGGTTCAATTTCCAAAAGAAAAAAAAAATATAGGAATGAGCTCATTGGAAAACTTAAACTACAATGCAAATGTAAAGTAATGGCATTCAGCTAATACAGTAGGGATTGATACACACAAATTCCACTCTCCTAAGTTAACTACAATTCAATAATTTTTTTATCAGATTTTCTAGACCAACCGGACTTGACAAACGAATCAATGCAGGAAAACAATGGGTAGCAATGGCACGTAGTAGTGAGAAAAACTTTAGGCGATGCTCTGGGTAATCTTCAAAGTTTTTAGTAATCATCTGCAGTACACAACATGAAGATATGTCAACCAAACATGAAGATATATCACCATTAAAGTACCAAAAGCATAGAGAGAAAAATGTGTGCGCGAAAGTGGAACAATAAATATACTATATTGACAATATTCATACAACAGTACTGCCAACAATAAGTTCTATATAAGATCCGCAAAATGTGACTAAGAGAGATAAAAGAATTATGTGTGTGTAAGAGGAGCAATAAATAAAGCAATAAAGCCTACACCCAACCTCTAAAGTGCATTGAAAAATGGCTTCAAAAATGCGAGGCACGTCTTCTATCATTGCACCTCTATACCTACACAATAAAATTAGAATAAAAAAAAAGCATGGATTAACACAGATGATCGAAACTAGAATATAAAGAAAACAAAGTTTAAATAATAATTATGCCCCATAAATCAAGATTCAAAAGCATTAAAAGGTTAAGCTAAACAGAGAAATATAACAAATATTTACTTAGTTATAATCCAGTACTTCAGTATATATAGTCATAAAAAAAGTGTAGCATACTCTAATTCTTAGGCAAATGACACAAGGTTGTTTTCTATTTACACCAGTAAATAGTTTGTTTTCTAATGAACATGGCTATGTGATATAGTAAATATTTCATAGATCTCCAAATCTCAGACTAGCAAAAACATATATATAATTTAACATAACGGAAGAAGTGAAATGAAATGAAAAGAGAGATAGAGAAGTAATAACGTACTTGTTTATAATTGTGGCAAAAAGTGAAAGGACCTCTGATTCTCTAGCATCAGGCAAGTTTCTAGCATAGTCACCAAGAACAGGGTCCATCATTGGTGGCACAAATTGCTTTCCAATTTGGGGTTGCTCTTCAGCCTTGTCCAAAAAGGTCTCAATGAGCTTGAGAGTCTCCCTTTTCACCGATCTGTTAATTGCATTCAAATTTATAGTAAATAAATACCTTCGGACCTTTCACAGCTAAATAAAAATTATAGAAAAAGGAACAAAATATATTAAATGTTTTTCCTTACCTTAAAAGTTTCACGTAAGATGTTTTGGATGCAAAGGGCCCTCCTTCAGCAATGCTGCTTGATATAAGCTCACTATACATTCTGTTGCAAAATTGTGAACTCATAAGTACCACAACCCAAATGTTTAAAAATACAACATACAATGAATTTAGAAAACAACGATGTACCTGTAGACATTAAGCATATCCAAAAAGATCAAAGAAATTTGGCTAAGAAAAAATGTTCCAAGAGAGGTCGCAACACTTGTATTTGTCTGCAAAACATTAACTTTTACATATCATACTCAATTGTTCTTGGTAATATGCTGTAGTAATCAAATTAATCAAAAATGTAACCAAAAAATTATTTAAAAAATGGCATGATACAGATCCACTTCACCAGTACCATTATGAATGTTGCTTGAAACAGCACATAAGAAAGCATAAAAAGCGAAATCACATGTACATGTTTCCTTCCCATTTTAACTTTCTATGATAATAACTAATTAATATTTTAGTTAGATGTAGTAAAGGGATGACTGATGAGTTTCCTTCCCATGTTAACCTTCTATGATAATAACTAATTAACATTTTAGCTAGGTGTAGTACAAGAAGTTGATAATGACAGGAAAAGTTTAAGATAACTATCTTGGAAAGCATAAAGGACTCGAGCACACATGACTAGACGTCCAACATCAACCACAAGTATAAATTCGTGGAAATATACCAGACATGTTGAAAGGAGTGCACAGAACAGGCATCATCATCTGGGTTAAACCATTAACATCTTTGACAAGTGATACAAGATTACCAAGAAACTATACCTGTAAAATATTAAGCACAGTCCTGATAACATCTTGATCCTTCAGGAAATCAACACTTTGACGAGCCTGCCCTATGATCTCAGCCCATTTCTGCATAGCAAGATAATATTTCCAACATACTGTCAAATGCATACATTCACTGTTGTGTGAGCACGAGAGAGCAAACACGGAAAGATCCTCGGGTGCATTTGTTACCAATAAAGTGCATTTTAAAAGATGCAAACCTGGTTTGGGAGCTCCATCAACCTCTGCAAGTATTCATCCCTCTTCTGAGGATCAGACTCGGCTTGAATCATTTGACCAACCTGATTAAATAAGCAAAGATAGTTAGGTAGTAACAAACATACTCCAAACCTATATTCAAATTTTGAGAACATGACATACAGATTCATAAAACGTATGAATCTGGTGAGGCTCGAGATCTGCAACAGTTGTTGGAAGGCCTGTTAGAAGTTCAGAGACAAAAGGTTCATTTTCTCCAACCTGAAAAAAAAGGCAGCAATTATTGAGTAAAAGAACATATTTTCAAAAGCTTTGATGCATTTACAATTTTAAACTTCTAACCAAAAAACGAACAGAAGTTCAATGAAACAGGCAAGGATGTGATACTAACTCCAGGTGAGAATTAAGAGTACATCATACCTGGACAATCACAAATTTACGCTTGCACTTCTGAACAATTTTCAAAAACGTGTCACAGGCCATGTCCTGACAATATAAACAATGTGGTATATGTTATCTCATGATTATATTGAAAACCAAAATCTCAATCTAGTATCAAATTCAATCGCATTCAACGACTTGTTAATAACAGTTTTCCCATAAAATATAATGCCACTCTTGAGACTCATACAGACAAGAATATGAAAAAAATAACCTGAACTCCCGGATGTGTTTCATGCATGAACTCAAACAATTTATTCACAACAGTTTTCAAGAACTTCCAATGGGCTCTCAAAAATCTTGGGTATTGTCCAACAACATACCTGTCAGCAAAACAACTAGAGATGAATATAAAGATTCAAAATATTGACTAAACCATTTCAGCTATGAGCTATGATTCCAAGTTGCATTGCTGCAGTTACTCCTATTACCAATCACACAATACATACACATCTATTGAAAAAGTGTGCCATTATCAGTGGAAACCCACTTAAATATTGGAAGCACCAGATCATAACATGCTCTGATTGGGAAAACAAGAGAGCTAACAGCCCATAACTGCAGAAAATTCTTTTTACATTGTAGCTCTTACATAATGTTACTTGCAATAACAGCTTTGTTATCCTTTCCCTTGGTGATCTCACATAAATTCAGCAAATCACGGATGACCATAACGAGAAACCTGTTTTCCTGCCAAAGACGATATGGTAAAAATAGGACCTAAATAATAATTCTCAGATGTAAAAGTTATGCTGATGCAATATGAGTGAAGCCTACCTGATCCTCCATCATGGACCCTGAAATAGATCCTATTGCCCAACATAAAGTATTTAAGTTGTTCCACGTCCAATCCTCACCACTCAGTTGCTTGCTTAACTTCTTGAGCATCTACATCATACCCATAAAGAGAAATAACGACCAGATTTTGTAAAACATAGAGATGTAAGAGTTTTAAGCATGCTTAAACTAATACGATGAAAAGGGAGGCAGGAGGAACTAAAGGCGGTGTGGAAATGCATTATATGAACGACCATAAACTTCAGCTAAAATTAAAGATGTAGTTAATTAAAATTTAGGCAGCAAGATGTGACAAATAGGAAAAACAAACCAAATTTCAAAGATTGCTTCTGCTCAATTTCTCCTTTTTTTCCTATTTCTTGAACTCCCTTCTACTCAATTACAGTCATCATACTCTATTTCGGAAATAATATCATAACATGCAACTCACACACTTGTAATACATCATGATCTGTAAAAGTCACTTAAGGATCTAACAAAAAAGAGGAATTGACATCATATTAACTCACGACAATCACAATGCCATGATAGAGCTATGGGTCAAAACGTAGGAAATGACATCCTTCAAAACAAGAATTGAAAGAGGATCATGCTCGATGTGTACCTGCTTTTCAGTGTCCTCGTGATCAAGGTGTGACAAGTAAATTAGAGTTTCCCTCATGATCTGCAACATTGACAGTTAATCAAGAAACTACCAACGGAGAGTAATTTTATGGCAGATGAATTATGCAAGAACTGTTTAACAAAATAAACCAATAACCAAATTTCAATCCATATCCAGCAATTTCTTATGTCCCAAACTAGGATTGGGATTTTCAAAAGTCAATATTAAAGCAGGATACAGTATATCATTATGGAACGAAAATTCCCAAAATCACGCTAACGAGTAGCTCAACAGCCAGAGGTCATAATGTATCAGAAGCCACTAAAAGATGCAAACCCAAAAGGGTCCCCACTGACGAAATGTGTCCCACATCTCACATATCAACTCTAGCAGAAGATCTGTGCACACCAAGAATTTTTTAAAATACTAGCCTGTATACGTCTGCTTATGCATTCTTTCAAACAAGCCAAAAAATTACACTACTTCAAATCCCATTCGCTTTAGTAAAGCACAACAATTAGGAGCCAGCACAAAACTAGAATAATCATTGCATGAGGACCATATGCTAGGGCCCAAATCCCAGCGCCGGTTTACATATAAGTATGTCAACAACACTCAACAGTTATGATAAAAAAATAATCACATTGTCAAACAGTGATATATCACCTTATATTGGACAAGAACATCATTGTCCTTCATGGTTTCACGGACAATATTCCCATTTTCATCTTCAACTATTAAAACCTCTTCAGGCTTTGCCATTCGGCAAATCATAAGCATTCTCAACTTTGACATTGGACCAGCATAAAGCTGCCGACGTTGGAGGACCTGCGAACCAATGCCATCAATCATAGGTGGAAGCAGAGGCACCTGTTGATTCCAAAAATATAAATACGCTGGAATAAGTAACCTTCCATAAACAATCACTGGGGAAGACATGTAAACAGAAAGATATTAATATGTTACGATACACAGATTGGGAAGCCAGAAACAAGTAGTCAAATGAAACATAAACTGATAGGCAATTTCAAGAATGCAGTTTAAAGTTTCCAGTAGTAGATAACAATAATCAGAAAATAAAAACAATCACTGCTATAGCGCGAAATTTTAAACAGACCTGCAGTCCCATCATATTAGCAGCTAAAGCAGGATTATCAACATTATGGTGTGCCTCAAAGAGCTCCAAAACCAAGGAGTTCCAATAATCCAAGCAAACCTGATCATTTCAAACCAGTGAACAGATTGATATCAGATGTCTAGAATTCAGTTATCATGAAATTTGAAACGCCAAGATGATATGTCAACTAATCATACCTTGAAAACCTCTGTGTCATCAGCGTAGGATATGTTAATCAGGTATTCAAGACCCATTAACAGTGCAGCAATACTCTCCTGTGAGGATTCCAGGACTCTAATATGAGACTGCATAAAAATAAGATTAGATTATTAGAATTGAAAGCCTGAAAGTAACTATATCCTAGAAACGCGACAGGCAGAGAAAGAGTCATGCACTTGCAACTAAATGCACATACATAACACAGAAAATGTTCCACAAAGGCACAAACATATTTTGGTTTTGTTGGAGTATGCTGATTTTTCATGATAAACCAAAGGATTTGATTATGAAGTGAATCACTGGAATCCATCGTGTAGTAGATCATGAGAAGTGAAAGAGCAAATTATGAGATTCAAATAACCAATAGAGTGATTTTGCAATTTGTTTCTTATCATGTGTAACCCTGACACCCATCATAAATATGGGTTCATTATACTAAGCATGTCTAGTTAGTAAATAGAAATCTATCCATATGGGCATTTACGGTGTGGATGTAGGCCTTACGGCCAAACCACATTATTTTCTTGTGTTCCCACATCATTCATCCTATAGATTCCAATACGCTTGAAATAGAAACTATTTCCATTATCCTGATGTGTAGGCAAATTTAAACAATGATGAAGCAGTCTAAATCAAACTTGAACATTTCTAACTGTTCTCACAATGTGCCAATAAGTTCAACAAATAAACAAATGAATAACAAATCTAGCAAGATAACATAACTGTGATGATGTCAAGTTGATATGGTTACAAACATAGTACAACTGACCAAAAATCAAGGTACCTAGATAACAAGAGGCGCCACTGGGGAAATGCATAAGATTACAAGCATAAGATTATAAGAATAAGAAACTATAGTTTCACATCCAATTGAATAAGAAAATTCTTTTAAGTACACAGTAATTCATTATTGGTATTGAGTACTGTTAGCTAGGACTAATTTAAAAATTGCACATTCAACTTGTGAGAAACTTGCCTTGAAAAATGAAGTAAAAAACAGTGCCATGTTCTGAATAAATGCCTGTAGAAAAACAAGTGGACAACATTAATCATATACACATTAACAAATCAAGCTGTTAGCATATCAGGCAGGAAAACTCACTTGCTCATCAGTAGATCCATTTGCATAAGCCTCGGGGAGGTTTGTAGCAGGAGGGAGAATGGTCTGCATTGAATAAACCATAATGCAGCACAGAAGTATAAAATCGGATACATACCAATGAAGCCAAATAACTAAGGAGCAAACAGTGAAAATATCCTTCAAATACCCAAAACAGAAAAGTATATCGGAACCGGGGGGAAATGATGACATGTCTCACCTGTAACTGCCCCATGAATATACTATACATTTTAGCGTATTGCATATCATAGAACTCCCCAAAATGAAGGGCGGCAACCTGTGAAGTGTGAATATCAAATCCAAAATAAACAGACAAAAGGTCAATAGTCTAATACTGGCAGATTAAACAACATAATGTACTAATTACTATGTAGCTCCAGTATACCTCTGTTAAACACTGCAGAGTGAGATTCCGATAAGCTGGAATTGGAAAGAACTTTAGTAGTGTTTCCAGCTATAAGGCACAAGGAAACAACGAATATGAAAACATTAACAACATGGCCAAAACAAACAAGTTAAAATTAACAATCTCTTTCAGAAAAGACAAAATACAACAAGGATATTGCACCAACCAATGGGGATTCAAAAATATATCCCAAAGGGATCCACGAAAGGAAAGCATGCAATGTGGATAGTGTTGCTCGTATAAGCTCAGCCCTCTGAGATGCTGACAGTACATACAAGCATAGCTCGTGAATGAGCTGAAATTCACTGCAAACAACCAAACACTAATTAGTAAAGAATAATACAGACAGACACAGCATACAATGAATATCTAAGCATGCACGTCACTAGAAAAGGAAAAGAAGAGGGTACAGAATGCAGATGAGACAAGTAAGATATATGCAAAAAGAACACATATGAGAGCCAAAGGGGCACAAAATACCATAATACAGAAATTGAAAAGCTTAAAGTCAAACAAGCAAAAAAAAACAAAAACCAATACAAAAAACTTTTTTAAGCATAAGCAAACTTCAGTTGTTAGAAATCAATATAAAATGTAGAAATGCCAAGGCAAAGAAACAAAAGAGCATAGCTCAGCAAATACCATGCACAAGTAAATAACTCTACGATTTCTCATATTAAAGCTCTTCAGAGTTCGCATCCGATTTGAATACAAAATAAATGAGTAAAAATTGTCTTCATTCTTATTTTGCTGAGACTGCTCCACAGTATCGAAAACCCCTCGCCAAAACAGTTCCCATATCATGGTCTTACAAAAAAAATTGCTAATTTTTAGTTCTTAAGTACAAGAAAAGAAAATATCAATTGACGATGACAAGTCATGTAATAAAGATTATTAAATGTCAGCCAAACTATAAACTTTGATTTTGATTTTAAAATAAGTATATGAAATGATTTTATTATGCTACAATTGTCAAGTGACGTTAGACAGGACCACAATATAGTAGCATTATTTTTCATGAACATCCAGTGTGACCTGCTTTTGGCAATAGCATAATCAATCATCAAACATGTAAAACCATTCATAATGCATCTGTCATTCTGTTGCTATTGAACATCAGCAAAATATACTGTCGACAATTGTTTAAACTTTGTAGCAGTTGCAATATACCATCCACAAAGTATCTGTTGATAATCATAAATTACCTGTTTAAAGATTGCTTAAGCTCCTTTATCTTCTGCTGAGTCATTTCCCCCCTTGAGAAATCAAAAACCTCTTCACTAAGAAGCTGAGACAAAGCCATATATATTATCATCGATGAACATCATAAGATCCAAAATATGTTCCATTGGAAAGAGTAGGGCAGCAGACATACTTTCAATATGGCCATGCAGTTCTCACAAATTGTTTCACTAGTTTTTGCAGCTGCAACTAGGTCGGGAATAAAACTTTTCCATCTGACTGGCCATTCATGCTTCAAAATCTGTACATTGGGTATATAAATATATTACTCCATGTCATATGACATCCTTGTGAAATAAAGGACCTGTCTTTCACAAACTACTACTTCGAGGGGACTAGGTTATACCTGAACTAATATAATATTGAGCTTGTTAACATAAAGCCTTTCCATCCGAAAAGAAGCTTCGTTACTTGAAAGCTATGCAGGAGAGATGCAGCATAACACAGTTGATCAGTTCAGCAGATGAGAAGAAAAAAAAGAGATGATGATAACAATAGTGTACTTCCTTCAGAAGAAATCGCCTCTTGACCTTTACCTGTACAATGACTTCAGAAATATAGTTTTTCATCCCATCTCGTTGTTCAACAGGCAATGCATTCCATCTATACTTTATGACACCTTCTAGGACCTGTATGTAGATGGGCAGTCAATGACAAAATCAGCACCTCCTGTCTGAAACTACTAGGAAACAAGAGGGGGAAGAAAGGAAAAAAATCTAAGGGAAAAAAAAACGTTGAACACCCAAATGGGCATTTAAGCTGCTTCTCTAAAGATAAAGCATGCACAACACTATATAACCATCAGCTTATCTGCAGCACAAATTTGGATTGATGAACAAAAAAAAAACAAAGTAAATACCCCAAAACAATCAAATCAGATTAATGATTTCAAACCAGCAATGCGCCGAAAAACAAGAATATCACTATGCAACATGCTTAGCAACAAAATAAAATCATGTCTTCCATTTAAAGCAAAAGGCTATAAATATAATTATATGCCCTGCTTCAATTCAATGAATTCAAGTTATAACGAGGAAAAAATTTTAATATATCACCTTCAAATAATACTGTGAGAAGTAATGTATGATCCACTAATAATAATCTAGACAAGTAATAGTCTCGTTCAAACCCAAAAAATAAATTCTCAAAGAAAATACAATTATATGCTGCTCCAAAATAAGTGATAAACCCAATAGAAAACATTTCAATAAGCAGGAAATTAATGGAACCACCTATGACAAAGAACAGCATTTTAAAAGCATGTCAAAATTACAAAGGATAGTGATTTTACAGTCCAAGAGAATCATATTTGAGAAGCTGCAATATAAGCACACACAACTGATCTTCTCATGTGAAACACAATATAAGAAAAGTTGTGTATTTATAATTTTTGAAGCCAACAAAGAGTTGATTTGGAAGTATCTACTCTACTGCTACGATAGAGACCACATGCAAGTTTTTATGTCAAACTAGGAAACTAAGAACAAGGGTACACTTAACAAGATCCAAATCCTTGCTGGAGCCTAGCGAAACGTTGAACCGATATTTTGTTTTTGAAGTCTTTTATAGAATGAACTTGATAATAGCTCTAAAATTTTAATCTTTGGATCTCATATACTTGTATTTAAAGAATCAAAAGCATGTGAAATCCTGATACCATAAAGAACACTTCACTCTCATAAAAAGTCATAGATCAACTACTCACCTAGTGAAGAGAGAGGACAACTTTGACTATCTATACATGATTCAAGGCTGGATTGGTCCTTAGGGAGCATGAGTCCAACATGGACTTAAAGATCTGTTTAGACTACCTGACATGGATTTGAGACCCCATGGAGACCTAAATACCTCAAATATGGCAAAGAATGGCTCTCAAGAGTCAAGACATTTAATAGTTCCCTATCAAACTAAAAGAACAAATTAAGCTATTAGCAAGGCCTGCATGGTATCATCAATCATGTGCAACTGTAACATTAGGACATTATGCTCTAGCTACATACAACTCCATTCACTTATGATGTATACAGCTAGAAAACAAGAACAGAAAAATACTTGACATGAACAACACAATACAGGTGCAGAAAACTTTTTGACCGAACATAAATACTGTTTAGGCAGCCTACCATACCACAGCTTTAGGAATAATTTGAGTGAACACAGCCATAAGTTGCAGCTTCGAATAACTAGCAATAAATGCTTATCAGATAACGATACAGCTGTATTCCCATTTAAACAAATTCATTGTATTCAAGTCTACTTAAGCACTGAGCAAAGACAGTCAATCAGTTGGTCGTTGTAAGATGTATAAACCATTTACTTTTTAGTAAAAGGAGCTACTTTAGTTCACAAAGATAATTTTTTCATCAAAATGGATCCATAGGAGGTAACACAAATCACCAGAATAATCTTGCATAATCACACCTAAAGTTGTATGAGGCACAAAACACTCAACAAAGCAACTGGTAAAGGTGACCAAGAAGTACACATGAAAACAAGACAAATTCCCATGAAACTAAGCTAATCGTACAACATTTGGAGAGTTTAGTAGACTACAGGAGTAGCATAATGTAGAGATTCACTGTATGAATATTTAAAGTTAACAAATCTTCATTTAATTAAGGGTAACAACTTCCCACAAATTAATCAAAAAATGTACTTTCCAGTGAAAACAAGCCCACTTCATGATCTCTGATCTGGAATAAAGTATTATGTGATGACAACAATACACTGGAAATATACCACTTTCAGAAAAAAATTCTGTGAAAGATAGTTTGAAGTCGAAGGGTTCCGCTTGCAAAATATAGAGGGGCGTAGAACATAAAGTAAGGTTGAACATATCATTTCACACAATTCACACAACTTAAACCACAGTAAGGTGTTGCGTTGGATACTTAGATGTATGGAATAAATGGTATAGCTAACCTGCAAGGCGAAAAACTTGGTATTTAAGTTCTTTGTACTTCGTAGGATGTGCACAACTTGGAGCCACATATCCGGATTGTTTTGCAAATCCCGCAAAATCTGGTCTGCAGCTGCCCTCTGTAAGACATTATAGAAGAAACATGGTGAACAACATGCACAGATACTGGAGACCAAACTACAAGTAAAAATAAGTTAACCAAAAATGCTCAGAGTCACGGAAAATCATTTATGAACTGCGATACTATTTTTTTCAGGCTAAGAGGTTAAGAGATTTGCCTAGTAATTATCTTTCTTCGACCAATGAGCAACTACTATATAGGAACTGCTAATCAACAAGATAGCTCTAATGATCATTCAAAAATGTAACCATAGATACAATTAAGAAGCAGAACATACAAATGTAAGTTTTATGGTGAAAATTACGGCTTTTTCGAAGTAAGAATAATTCAAAATAGTACGTTAACTTCTACAGTGTCATTTTTCTAACTAATTAGTGCGCATGTGATACACTCTGAGAAAGAATAATAAAACCATTGAGGTACCGTTTGATTAGCCATTTTGGTTTGAGAATGGGAATGGAGAATTGGAATGGGAATGAAATTCCCATTGATGCTGTTTGGATTAAAACTCACTCATTCCCATTCCGATTCCGATTCCCATTCTCATTCTCATT
>JAYMTF010004424.1:0-13169 GCA_036897485.1 Pelargonium nanum | reverse complement strand
GAGAGATTTTGAAAAGAATGATGAAATCGTTAACTATTCCAATTCATTATTGATGAGAATATTATGTTCTGGAAATAGGAGAAAAGAGGAACTGATGGTTCAGTAAACGAATTGAGCTTCATTGAGAGCTCTGACTTTTCTCTGTATCAACCTGTTTGGTTTCCGAGAAAATAACTTGACGATAGTAGAATGTTTGTGCACAGTTGATGTGAAATACTGAGTTTTGAGGACTTTCTTGAAATCTGTAGTATCATAAACAGAGAGAATTTGAATAGAAAGATAAAATAAACTTCAAATTCAGAATTGATGAGAATATTATGTTTCGGAAACTTGTGTTTTAGGAGAAAAAAGGAACTGGTGATTCAGTAAACGAACTGAGCTTCATTGAGAGCTCTAAGTTTTCTCTGTGTCAACCTGTTTGGTTTCCGAGAAAATAACCTGACGATAGGAGAATGTTTGTGTTACAATTGATGTGAATTCAGAATTGTTGAGAATATTATGTTTTGGAAACTTGTGTTTTAGGAGAAAAAAGGAAGTGATGATTCAGTAAACGAATTGAGCTTGATTGAAGGTGAAAAATCTGAGCTCTATGAGGAGAGTGATAAGGAGGAGAAGGAGAAGGAGAAGGTGTCTTCCAAGAAGAGGAAGCGGAAGGCGACAGCTAATGGTAGTATACTTTCATTATGGTGTTATGTTTCTTGTTAATCAGTTCGGGCATCAGCTGATTAATTGTTTCTTCTTTCTTGATGGCTTCAGAGAAGGTTGACGGGTTTAGTGTCTTCAAAAAATCAAAATCAAAATCAAAATCCGGAGTTGATGAAGAGACCAAGCGAGCTGAAGCCGAGCCTTCCAAAGGAAAGAAGCAATTGTATAAGCAAATGGAGGTATTCTTCTTTATATATGTAAATGTAATGAATAATAATGATTGTCAGGTTTGTTTTCAATTCCATATCTAATACCCTGTGTTTCATGAGATTAGAAAGATGCGCTGTATCGGAAGAAGCATAACATTCATGTTTCTAGGAACAATGTCCCTTCTCCACTCCAGAATTTTGCTGAGTTAAAATCTAGGTATTTCATCTTTCTTCTCCTTTATTTAATGGGTTTCAGCTCATATTTAGATCATTTATAGTTTTTATCAAATACTATCTCCTTCAACAAATGCAACCCATTCTAAATTTTCATTTCCACTCTCATGCAAGCATTGTTGTTAGTTGTTACTGGTATTATTTATCTCTCTATTCTCTCTTTCAAATTTATCTCTATTCATCACGACAATGCCTGTAAGAATGGGGGAATGAAAGGAAATTTTGTGAGAGTTCAAGAAAGAAAATTACTTCCACAATTAGTTTTCTTCCACCCAAAATTGTGTAGTTTGTTCATTACTGGAAATATTCGTTTACCTATGCTTCAAATTACAAATTTCTTTTGGTTCCTTTACAGATATCAATGTGAATCATATCTATTGCACAATATGGCAGAACTTGGATTTAAAGAGCCAACGCCAATCCAAAGGCAGGCTATCCCTGTCCTCTTATCTGTATGGCCTTTCATTTGAGACCTTTTTGTTTAATCCAATTACCTTTTGTGTTGATTGTTTAGACTTTTATTTCATTAGAGCTTCAATTTGAATGAATAATTTGGTGTTGACAAATGCCAGGGTCAGGAATGCTTTGCCTGTGCTCCAACTGGATCCGGTAAAACCCTCGCATTTGTCTGTCCCATGCTAATGAAACTTAAGGTATTGTGAAGATCTATAACTAAATTTGTGAATAATGATTTTTGAGTTTCTGGTATGAATCATTCTCCATATTGGCAGCATGCATCTAAGGGTGGAATCCGAGCAGTAATCCTTTGTCCCACACGTGAATTAGCTGCTCAAACGACTAGAGAGTGCAAAAAATTGGCCAAGGGGAACAAAATTTATATCAAGTTCATGACTAAAGAGATTGTAAAAAATACGGATCTCTCTAAACTGCGTTGTGACGTACTTATATCTACACCACTTCGGTTGCGGTTGGCTATCAAGAAAAAGAAGATTGATTTGAGCAGGTATGGGTAGAACTCAGTGCCATTTATATAACCTCTATAAAAATACGTATACATATATTTGTAGGACTTATTAGCAAATATAGTTTATATAGGTGAAAAATGAAAGAAAAGCCAAACAATCTTGCGTACATATTGAAGTACTACTGTTGTATGATGGCATGCATCTGACTTAGATTTCTGTTTCAAATATTTAAAATTGAAAAGGAATTAAACCCTCGATGAATTATGCACAGCAAGAACATCTAATTCTGAACAAGTAAATAATGTCAGTTTCAATGATTGGGTGTGTTTAAAGAGAAAGGTTAATACTTGATATTTAGTTACTCAATGAATTGACAGTGGTACTCATTTCTCACATGAGATCTTGTCTCCGCAGGGTTGAATATTTAGTCTTGGATGAAGCTGATAAACTTTTTGAGCTTGGTTTGGTGAAGCAAATTGATTCTGTGGTCAAGGCATGCTCAAATCCCCAAATAATACGCTCATTATTTAGTGCAACTTTACCGGATTTCGTTGAAGAGCTTGCACGCACAATGATGCATGATGCTGTTCGAATTATTATTGGCAGGAAGTAAGTATAACATGACATAATTGTAAAGGCATGGTGTACTTATCTTGATTGGAAACTTATTATTTCAACTCTGATCAGGAATACTGCTTCTGAAACCATAAAGCAAAAATTGGTTTTTGCTGGAAGCGAAGAAGGAAAGCTTCTTGCACTTCGTCAAAGCTTTGCAGAGGTATGCTGCTTAATACGTGATGTAAAATGTACTTGGAATAAGTTCAGAAGCTAATGTGATAAAATTTATGTACCCTTTAAGAAATATGTAGCTGGGACAATGCACCAAAAAAATACATTCTAAAATGTCAAATGAACATATGATTGTTGATTGAAGAATTAATAGATCATATAAGAAGTTTCAGCTTGCCTAATTTATGAGTATATAGATTTTTCTAGTGGTTACAAATTCATCATTTGAAAAAATTAGATTATGAATTTCGCAATATCTCATGATAGACGCACTTTGTGAAGTGTGCTCACTGCTCACAAACATAATTCTTTCAAGCTTTTCTTTTTTGCTCTGTTTGGAATCTTAGATTTGATTTGAGATTCTAGATTTGTGCCAAATCCAATGTTTGGATGCACAAAGAATTTGGAAATGGGTTAAATCCACTACTTTTCAAAACAGGCCTAGTACATGGATTTTCAAATGGCAACTCTTAACCTTGTCATTTGAAATTTATTATTTTCCGTACATTATATTTGTATATGAAATATAAGATTTCAAATTTCAAATCAACTCCAAACCTTTTGTATTTCATCTGAATTTTTTTCATTCTAGAGTCTTGACCTAATGCTTGTTTTTGTTGTATCTACTGCTTGTCAATAGAGTTTGAATCCACCAGTGCTTATCTTTGTCCAAAGCAAAGAAAGAGCAAAAGAACTACACGGGGAGCTGGCGTTTGATAACATCAGAGTTGATGTCATCCATTCTGACTTGTCCCAGGAGCAGGTAAAGTATCAGTTAGATCTCTTTATATGTTATCACACCTTTCTATTGACGAAGAAGGGTGTTTTATTCAAGTTTCATAAATAAGATACTACTCTGTCCATCCCAAAATTAGTGTCCAGTTTGACTTGCATTTTTGTCCCAATATAAGTGCCTTGTTTCCTTTTTCAGAAGTTAGTTATGCATGTTTTCAATAACATCCCTATAATAAGTTAGTGAGTATAGCTTAAGGTTGTTACAACACGTGCACGGGGATAGAAGAGGAGATATACAACACTAACTTCTCCTTAATTTTTCTCAAAATGAAAGCCAAACACTTATTTTTGAACCGAAGGAGTAATTTTGGGCGAAATCGACTAGTGAGTGGAAGTCCTTGTTTTGCTAATTAACCCCAAAAAGGCTTGAATGGAGAATATAATATACATTGCTCAAAATGTCTGGCTTGTTTTCTATCATCTTTACTAAAATATTATATTCAATATGTAGATATAGTTGTATCGTATTATAAGTACTAGCTAGAAATGTTTAAACTTAATCTGATGTGGATATCGGTCCTCTTCCTGTGGTCTTGTGGACCATCCACCTTGGGTCCTCAAGAAGTGTGTTTAGTTGTATTGTTTAACCTCCCATAATTTACATGTGCTAATCCGTAACTTTTACCATTTGTTCTCATGTGTATCTTTTGCCGATTGAAATACAGCGAGAAAATGCTGTTGATGATTTCAGAGCCGGAAAAACTTGGGTATTGATTGCTACTGATGTTATTGCCCGGGGCATGGATTTCAAGGGTATCAACTGCGTGATCAATTATGATTTTCCAGATTCAGCTGCAGCCTACATCCACAGGATTGGTATGTCTTGCGCTCTTTATATCCTGCACATGCAAATTTTTGTTGGATTTATTCCTAGTCTAGCAAAATTGTTCTATACCGTGAAGGATTGTTAGAGATAGAGGTGACAATTTGGACCCGAACCCACAGGCAGCAGGGTAGTATTAAATGGATCTGATTAATGTTCAGGCCGAGTTTGCTGTGGGAAAAGTGTGAGCTTGCTTGGGGCAATCCACATTCAGCCCACACATTTCCTATGTAAAACCCGCAACCTGCACCTCCTTAGGGCTGGGTTCGGGTTAGGTTTTTTCAACCTGTCTTGAAACCTGATTTTCCAACTCTATTTCAAGCAACTTTATGGACTACTATGGTACTGAATTGTGTATTGAATGAGGATTAGTTCGATAAATTCTAATTACATTGGAATAATTTGTACCAAACTATTTATGTGGTCGCTAAATAGAAGTTTGTTCACATTCCTCGCAGGTCGGTCTGGCAGGGCAGGGAGGACCGGAGAAGCTATCACTTTCTACACTGAAGCCGACATTCCATTCTTGCGGAACATAGGTAATGTGATGTCAGCCTCAGGCTGTGAGGTTCCGTCGTGGATCACAGCCTTGAACAAACAAAAATGGAAGAAACATCGGCCACGAAGAGAGGCAATTTCAACTAAACCGAAAGACGATGAATAGAGCTACAGCCAAGACATGTTTCACAACAAAGAATCAAAATATGAAGTGTAAGAGCCTGAACTGTTTCATATTTTGGTTTCTAATTTATGAGTTCCCAGTTTTGTAACATTTTCAAATTCAAAATTTTGTCCGGTAGGTTTCTTGGCGCCCAAGTAATGCCTTGTTCTTTAATGTTGGGTAGTTCATCATAGTTACCATATTTATTGACCTAAAAATGTCATTGTGAGTGAACTATGTATAACAATATATAACAGCACATCATTAAAACATAAGACAAGTGATAATCTCATATTAATTCTTGATGTTCATGGTCTATATTGGACCCACATTGCATGAATTTCAAAACTCACTCTCTTGTACAAATTCTTGCAACTAATTATTTGGTGAAATATGATAAAAAGTACACGTGAGTTGCATGTGTTTTCTCATGTATACTGACAAGACGTTTGGTTTTATTTGTTAGTAGGTTGTCTTTTTGGTATTTTATTATTACAATTCCTCGTTTTAACACGAAGGACATGAATTTCTCTATAATTCGGTACAGACTGTTAGGTACTTTACATGTTTTTTTTTTTTTTCAAGTCATAGTCAACTTTATACAACAAGATAGTTAATATATGTGTTTTATCGTGTGAACTAATGTGGCGATCTTAGTGTTCAGTTTCACATTATCTCCTTGTTAGCATTGCTCTTTTTGTTATTTTTATTCTTCTGTTTAGCTTGATAGACAAGAACTCCTCGTAAGTCAGTACAAACTGTTTACATGAGGAAGAAGAAAAAAATCATTTCTTTTGGTAAATAATAGTTCACTTTATACAAACTGTTTGCGATCTTACATTCAATTTTGTTTGATCTCCTTATTGGAAAGGGTCTTTTTGGTGTTTATTTTTTCACTATCTTTTGAACCCAATGGCCACAAACTTCTTCATAAGTAGATACAAACTGCTCGATACTTGGACATGAAAAATCGCTTTCCTTTAGTAAATCATAGTCAACTCTGTACAACTACTAGAGGAAGAAAACTTAATTAAATTACAAATCCTAACTACTGCCTTAAACTATTGCACAAATGGTACCATCCCACCAAACATTTGGTGCAGGGACAGCAACTCTCCAATTCCCATAAATGTTCCTTTCCACATTTCTTCCACTTCAAGAAACCATCATTCCAAGCAACACCTCACCAGTGAAAACCTAATTAAACCCCAAAAAACAAATGTGCAGTGAGTTTGGCAGTTCCAATCATTAACGTTAAAATATTACAAACCCACAACTTATATAAATCACAACCACCCTTTTCAATCCGACCCACAAAAAATTCAGATTCTGGGTTCTTCAAAAATTCGAATTTTGATTCTGGGCTCTCAAAAAAAATCAAAATTTTCCATGGAAAGATCGAAGAAGAAAGTCCAGTTATGGCAAAAAGCCATTTTTCACTTCACACTCTGTTTCGTCATGGGCTTCTTCTCCGGCTTCGCTCCCACCGGAAAATCCTCCGTTTTCCCGCCGCCGGCGGAAATGCTTCACCCAACGCCGGCGAAAATCAACAAAACGTTCGTAGCTGAAACCCCAATTGCCGATTCTGGTAACGAACCGGAGGTTTTTTTCGAGGAGCACGAAACAGAGCAAGAGGTGGTGGCTCCGAGGAGACAGATCATTCTGGTGACGCCGACCAGCTCGCGGGACGGATTCAAAACGGTGTCGTTGAGGAGGCTGGCGAACACGGTGAGCCTGGTGGCGCAGCCGGTGGTGTGGATAGTAGTAGAGGCGCAATCGGAGACAGAGGAGGTGTCGGAGATGTTGAGGAAGACGGGGGTGATGTATAGGCATTTGGTTTTTAAGGAGAATTTCACGGAGGCGGAGGCGGAGATGGAGCACCAGCGGAACTTGGCGCTCCGGCACATCGAGCACCACCGGCTTAGCGGGATCGTCCACTTCGCCGGACTCTCCAATGTCTATGATCTCGATTTCTTCGACGAGCTCAGGGAAATTGAGTACGTTCATTTCTTCTTTTTTACGGTTTCTTTTGCAATATTCATGATCATATGTTTACTCGGAGAGTTGATAGTTCGAGTTTCAGGTCAAAATTATATAATCTAAAGCTGGCCGTAAGTATAACGGGTATTGTGGGTTGTGAGTTTAAAGGCCGACATTTAGTGAGAAAGAGTATGATCGATAAAAGTTACTAAAGTATAAAGTGCGAGTTTTTGGCTCGGTCTGCATAAAACACGCGCGGTCCGAATAGTCTGGTCTACATGTAAGAGATACGTGTCTATAATATATAGATTTTACAAAAGAAAAAATAAATTGTGGGTTAAGTGTGTGTTTCCTATCACTTTTTTAATCGCGAAATTTGTTCATCCTGAAAATTAAACGGATTTATATAGTTCAACCGAACCAAGAAAAATGTTTATTGAATCTTGGATTCCTTTGATTGAAACTGGCAATTCGAGTTTTGTGTTGGCAAGGCATAATTCGACTTAGGCTCGAAAGGAGAATGAGTGTCAGGTTGGAATTGAATTTTGTGAAGGTTGATTGTACTCGAATTAGATTCCCACTAATTTTTTTCTGCATTTGGCGTCCGATAATGAGATGCACTAAATTTTTCGACATTGGCTACGCCTATGATTATTAGTTGCTAATGTTTAAAGTTTATGCTTTTTATTATAAACAAACAAAAACTACAAGCCTTAATTTTAATCTCTGTGATTGCTTTGATTGTGTCATTACCATTTTTATGAATTAATGTAATTAAATTACAGTATATTTTATTATTCAAACTAATAATCTTAATACAATATAAACAGACTCGTCACAATACTATTTTTAAACTATAAAAAATTGTTCATGTGTCACAATCAATCTTTCTTTAGTTCAAAGTTTTTATTTTAAGCAGGAAATATATTTCATAAATACATTTGTCATGTTGTCATTACACATTTTTTCATTTCATTTCTATAAATTAAAAAAAAAATAAAGGTTTTGACTCTATAAAGAAACTAATTTTAAATTTACTTTTTAAATATATATTTTTTGTTAGAAAAAAATCAATTATTTTTAGAAATCGCAAGGCATGCCAATTAAAATATGTGCTTAGGTCCTTAATGTGTTGACCCTAAAATAATATCATAACTATTTGATGGCTTAATTAATTGTTAACTAATCTCAAGAAAATAGAATAATGACAGCAAGAAAACATGAGTCCATTAGGTAGCTGCCTAGTTGGTATACCAAATATGAGTTTAATAATTTGATATTGTCATTACATGTTGATTCTTATTCTAGAAATTACTATAATTTTTATGAAAATAACAAACAAATAAAACCATAAAATGTGTATTATGTTTTGTTCGGTATAAAATTGAAATATTTTACTTTTTAAATGATCAAAGTGGAACATTTTTTTTAATAAGAGTAGATCAATCTAAGTTTGAACCCATAAAACCGAAGACAGAGTTGATAAATTGGCTATAAACGGTGTAAAAACACGTAAATAGTTTTTCCTATCACTTTTTGTAGCTTGGAGCATGACATTATTAGGTTGGGCTGGTAATGATATTCTCGGGGCAAAATCGTGCCATTATATTTGGTCTTGAGCCCAAATGGGGTCCCAAACGGGTCGGACAAAAAATGCCCTCATGCTTGTCAAGGCATTTTTTCCAACCTAGACCCTATGTCATATCGGGTCACACCAATGATGGCACACACACCATTGGTCTGTTTGACAACTCTAGTCAGCAGTCACAAGCGTTCAAAATTGGTCGAAACCCGATTTTCCAGTTCTAGAAAGCTGTGTGTGTATATATATTAGATTCTAAAATGGAGAATAATGGTTTGTATGGAATATGCAGGGTGTTTGGGACATGGCCAATGGCATTACTGTCTCCAAACAGGAACAAAGTGGTGATTGAGGGACCTGTTTGTGATTCTTCACAAGTTCTGGGGTGGCATATCAAAAAAATGAACAATGAAACTGATGATGCAAAACCTCCCATTCACATCTCCACTTTTGCTTTCAACAGCTCTATTCTTTGGGACCCTGAACGGTGGGGTCGTCCTTCCTCCGATCAAGACACTTCTCAGCAGGTATATTTACAATTGTGCCATTTCGGGCTGAACTGTCTGTAGAGCCGACAATTTAGTCTTGGATACAACCCATGTTTTACAAGTTTGGATAGCATAAAACAAACATGTTTTGAGCATGATCGGATTTGTTGAGATGAAATGTAGGCCGGGTCGGGGCGAACTCACTTGAATCCATGCAATTTACTCATAAAACCTTAGCTCATGGACTGCATCCCTTTTAGGTTAAGTTCATATCAGACATTTTCAATCTAAAATATGAATTGTCGACTCTAACTAACAAGCTAAAGTATATTGATTGAGATTTAATATCAATAGATCAAAGAGTTGATAGTTTGAGTCCAAACCAACATGTAACTAAGAACTTATTAAAATATGATAGATCAATTACTTCAGAGTTAACTTAACTAAATCACAATACGCGCGCTCCCATTTACACTCGTCTTATAAACCGAACACTCCTCGCTAAAAAATTATAGGAGAGTGGTGTTATTTTACTATAGTTTATATTGATTTTTTATTCATCAAAGCTTAATTTCAAATCTCACAAATGTGAAATGATATTTAACATTGTATTTTTACCATATCAAATGTACTAACCAATTTTGTTTTATTTTCTTTTTGAATAGAACTCAATTAAATTTGTGAAGCAAGTAGTGCTTGAAGATGAGACAAAAGTGAAGGGAATGGCACCAGAGGATTGTTCTAGAATATTGGTATGGCACCTTAGATCTCCACTTGGCTCATCATTACCAATCCATCAACCTCTTCAAGCTCCAACTTCCATGGAAGATACTTCCAAATAAATACCATGTATTATCCTATATCTAGGACACCAATTTTTCCATGTAATTTTTAGTGATTTTTTTATATGAAGACAAATCAGTTTTAGTTTAAAATTAAAGAGCAAAAATCACTACAAATAAATAAAACAGTTGTTGGGCCCAATACTATCTTAAACAAAGTTGAGATCACATTGAGCCCTTGAAGGCCACATCCCTCAACTTACTATAATTACACTAAGCAAAAATCCCTCAAATATTTTAGACTAGACCGAATCAAAATGTGCAAAGTGTACAATATGTCTAATAAGTCGAAATTTTAGTGTAGAAAATTCACATAATGGTGGTTGTGTTGTATATATTGAGTCATTATTCAATAAAAAGAAAACAAATTGCCACATATAAAGCTGACAATTTGGATCCGAACCCGTTGTTACCCAAAATTCGGTAATAAAAAAATCGGGTTCGGGGCCACATGAAATGGGGCCGTCCAAATATTGGTTCAGGTAATTCTAGAAAAATAGCGGGTCAGGCAGGCAACGCACGCAAATCTTCATGTAAAAACGACAAACTAGCTGGGGGCCTGCAAGGTTAGATCTTAGGTTAATTCATTCCAACTCTGTTAGATTTTGTTTGGATCCGGGTCACGTGAAATGGACCCAACCACTTTTCAGTTCAACTAGTTTTTGAAAGTTGCGATCCCAGCTGGACAACCCACACATTTTTCATGTAAAAATCGAACCCGACATGCGTCCTGAAACCCGCAACCCAAAAAAACTTAAACAGTTTTTCTAATCAGATTCGAGTTAATCTATGCTAACCCAAACCTAAATCCGACCCAAAATCTCTACCCACCTATAGCAACATAAATTGCCACACTACATTATACATACAAAATAATTGTACAAAACTAGTGACAAATAGCAATTTTTCAGTATCTGAATGGCAATCATGCAGTATCAACCCTAAAATCTTTTTGATCAATCCTAAAATCTTTTTGATAACTTTTAAATAACTACATAACAGCTTGATTTGTCAATAAGCATACCCAATTATTGGTATAAGGGGAACAAAAATGAAAAGTTAATTAAATTAAGTGTTTGCAATTGCAAATAATAACTAATTTTAGGTACCAAACTATAATGTGAAAATTAAATATTAATGCCCCACATTGTCTTGGCACCAAATTCAACTACCAGCCAACCATATGGACCCAATTATGCTAAACCTACCCACAAATGATAGAATCCAATAACTTATAAAATTGTAAATACATGTACTAATTAAGGATAATTATGTTTTATTTATTGCACCGTCAATTAATTAAAAACAGTACCAAAAATAAAATACATAATAGTGTAATAATATAAATCAATAAACTAGCAAATAATTTTGTTTCAAAAAAAAAAAAACTAGCAAATAATTTATGAGTTGTTTATATTGATCTTCCCAGCTGTTTCCTCTATCTATATAGACCACACATTACATTTTGAAATTACAACTTGGCATGTTAATATTTTATAATTAGACCTTGATATTGATACTTGTATATAGCTACAACAAAATCAATATATAAATATGTTAATTTTCAAGCACAATTATTTGATATTTAACAATTACATTTATTATTTTTGTGTTACATACACTCATTTGCTTTGTTTGTAGAAAAATTATTTCTATCATAGACTATTTTATTACATACGAACATTGAAGTTTTTGGCGATAATGTTAATCGAGATTCGATATGGGCCAGGTTTTTCGGATCCATGTTTAGGTTTCTCACTGGTCGAATTTTGTATGCAAAGTGTGCGAATTTGTATGATTTGGACTGCAATTTCCCAACTAATATTCAATCTGAACCCGACCCGAGGTTGATTCAATTGTAAATAACCGAACTTACATTTTATAATGTTTTTTATAACCATATATTGTTGGATTATGAGTGCATTTATATTCAAACCTAAATTGTTATAGAGTTGATATTACCGTACCGTACATGTTGATTTTGAATTTGAACGCGCTCATGATCTAGCAATATATAATGTAAGTCCATGTTATTCACAATTGAAATCAACCTCGGGTCGGGATCGGATTGAATGTTACCGTACCATACTCCAAATCCAAAACTCTTTTTTTTTTTTTATAATAACCAAAGCCAAATTTTTTGTTACCGTACCATACAAGTTATTGTCAATGGACAATAATTCTCTACTGGCTACAGATTGCAGTGACAGTTTTTACCGTTGCCGACGAAGACAGGACAGTAACTAACAATGATCGATCCAAAAACCAAACTAGATTCTGGTGCATATAAAATAATTAATTAGATTACAATTTAGAATTATTAAAAACCTAGAATCATATAATTATATTAAATTCATATTTATTTGATAAGTCTTCAAAATCCATGTTTTGTTTGTTTAAAAGTAAAAGACTAACCCACTGAGTATGACGCAGTTGGTGTGTTAGGGTTGCGTGAGTGGGAAGAGCTCTTGAGTTCGATCCCCACTCAACACACCTGTGAGGGAGAGGTGAGAAATCCTTAACTCTGTAACCAAGCCTCGAATGAGAATTATGGTTTAAACCGAAGAAAAAAAAAGTAAAAGACCAAATTTGGTTCATAAATATTTTTTTAATTTAAAACATACATTAAATTTTTGTATTTAGACCATTTTTATAATTCTTTTTTTAATCAAAATAGTCCTTAAATTTTTAAATATGAACACAATTTGATCATGAACTTTTGATATAAGATCTAATGATAAATACCATTTTGAGTTCGTATTTAAAAAATCAGGTACTATTTTGAGTTTTTAAAAAATTTAAAGCTCAAATTAGATCTAAACACGAAAATTAAATATCATTTTGAGTTATAAAAAGTTAAATGAACCAAATTTTTTTTTACCTTGCTTAAATTATGTTTTTTCAATTTGAACTCAGAAAATTCTATTAGAAACCAAGTTATTAGCTAACATTTAAAACATTATGTTAGACCACCAAAGTCACCAAATAATTACTTAATAATCTAGTAAGATATATGTCAAAAAAATCTAGTAAGATAAATAAAAACAAATGCTACTTTCACCAAATACATTTTTTTTTTTGATAAATCTTTTAGGCCTTGTTTGGGTCGTCTACTTCAATTGTTGTAAAATGTCTATAGAGATGAAATGTCTGTAGAGGTAGCTGGAAGGAGGTAAAATGTCTGTAAAGAATAAA
>JAYMTF010004423.1:0-13170 GCA_036897485.1 Pelargonium nanum | reverse complement strand
CCCCCGCCTCGGACCGCCGAGATCGCGACAGAGATAGGGACCGAGACCGAGACCGAGATCGCGATCGTGACCGTGACCGTGACCGGGAACGCGATCGGGACCGGGAATGGGAGCGCGAACGCGAGAGAGAAAGGGAACGGGAGCGGTCTAACCGAGACCACCGCGATTCGGAGCGGCGGAACCGCGAGCGCGAGCGCGAGGAGGAGTCTAGAGCTAAGGAGCGTGCTCGTTTGGAGAAATTAGCGGATCGAGAGCGAGAGAAGGAGCTGGAAGCCATCAAGGAGCAATACCTGGGATCGAAGAAGCCGAAGAAGAGGGTTATTAAGCCTAGTGAGAAGTTTAGGTTTTCGTTCGACTGGGAGAACACAGAAGACACGTCTCGGGACATGAATTTGCTATACCAAAACCCTCACGAGGCTCAACTCTTGTTCGGTCGAGGGTTCCGCGCCGGCATGGATCGCCGGGAGCAGAAGAAGCTGGCTGCGAAGAATGAGAAGGAGATGCGAGATGAGATTCGAAAGAAAGAGGGCATTGAGGAAAGACCGGAGGATGCCATAGCCCAGAAGCTCAAGGAAGAGGCGGCGGATGTGTACGACACGTTTGATATGCGAGTTGATAGGCACTGGAGTGAGAAGAAGCTTAGTGAGATGGCAGAGAGGGATTGGAGGATTTTCAGAGAGGATTTCAATATTTCCTTTAAGGGTTCGAAGCTTCCTCGGCCTATGAGGAACTGGGCTGAGAGTAATTTGAGTCCGGAGCTGTTGAAGGCAGTGGAGAGAGCCAAGTACGAGAAACCATCTCCGATTCAGATGGCTGCCATTCCTCTTGGGCTGCAGCAGAGAGATGTGATTGGAATTGCCGAGACTGGTTCGGGTAAGACTGCTGCTTTTGTTCTTCCCATGTTGTCTTACATCACTAGATTACCCCCCATTAGTGAAGAGAATGAGGCGGAAGGGCCTTATGCTGTTGTGATGGCTCCTACGCGTGAGCTTGCTCAGCAGATTGAGGAGGAGACAATGAAATTTGCTCATTATATGGGTATCAAAGTGGTCTCCATTGTTGGTGGGCAGTCTATTGAAGAACAAGGGTTTAAGATTAGACAGGGTTGTGAAGTTGTGATTGCTACTCCAGGTCGTCTTATTGATTGCTTAGAGAGGCGTTATGCTGTTTTGAATCAGTGTAACTATGTTGTTCTTGATGAGGCTGATCGCATGATTGATATGGGTTTTGAGCCACAGGTTGTGGGTGTTCTTGATGCTATGCCATCAAGCAATTTGAAACCTGAGAATGAGGATGAAGTGCTTGATGAGAAAAGGATTTACCGTACTACTTATATGTTTAGTGCTACAATGCCTCCAGCTGTTGAGCGACTTGCTAGGAAATACTTGAGAAATCCAGTTGTGGTTACAATAGGCACTGCTGGAAAGACAACTGATTTGATCACCCAAACTGTAATTATGATGAAGGAATCGGAGAAATTTTCAAGGTTGCAGAGGCTAATTGATGAACTTGGCGAAAAGACAGCAATTATCTTTGTTAACACCAAGAAGAATGCCGATAATGTTGCCAAGAATCTGGATAAGGGTGGTTACCGCGTAACGACTTTGCATGGTGGGAAGTCACAAGACCAAAGAGAAATCAGTCTTGATGGTTTCAGAACCAAGCGGTACAACGTACTTGTTGCAACTGATGTAGCAGGACGTGGGATTGATATACCTGATGTTGCCCATGTCATAAATTATGATATGCCTGGTAATATTGAGATGTACACTCATCGCATTGGACGAACAGGTCGTGCTGGGAAGACGGGTACGGCTACAACGTTTCTCACTCACTCTGATAGTGATGTCTTTTACGATCTCAAGCAGATGCTTATCCAGAGTAATAGTCCCGTGCCTCCAGAACTGGCAAGACATGAGGCATCAAAATTCAAGCCGGGTGGAATTCCAGACAGGCCTCCCAGACGCAATGACACTGTTTTTGTTCATTGAGAAGGGTGGATCTAAATATTAGGCCATGCTATGGTGTTGTGGTAGGCCAAACCTCTTGACAGAAAAAACTGGATGTTCTCTTAGATGGTAATACAATCACCTAGAATGTAGAATAAGCTTTGCGAAGCTGGAATTAGTAACTGATGGTGCATTACTTTTCTGCTGCAGGATAGCTGTTGCCATGACACCATTTTATAGTATGAGGATTTATGTATTGATATCAGTTAAGAATTATTTGTTTGATGTATTTTTGCAGCTTGAAGTTTTATCTATTTTCATTTGTATCATACATTCCTGTGTTTAGTATTTACATCCTCTATATTGTGTTGTACATTTCATCCAGTGATTGCTTTGCTCTATTTCTCTATATCTTCATTGGCCCTTGTGTATTTTTGTAGTATAGTATAGAAACTGTGTGTAGTAGAGATGGAATAACATTTTGTTGAATGGATTTTCATTATATGGATCAGTTAAATAATGAATATTTATTTATCTAGAATTCTCGAAATTTTGTTCTTGTTTTTACATGTGAAAGGTAACGGAAGTAAAAGGGGGCAAGTGAGATATGCACAAAACAAGTTTTAGCAATAATAGGAACACAACGAAAAATGGAGAAGATGAGACCCGTTCATGTGAACGAAATACACTACACGGCTCACGAGAACAGTGCTGGGAATCTGAGATTGAGAATTGAGATGTTAGTTTCCATTTATAGTACAAGGAACTGTTAGTGGTTTGTTTGGAGAGCTCTTCTTTCTCACACTTGTTTCAGCTGGTAAATTCTTCAGGTCTAAGACTAAAACTTCTCTGCAGAATGAACTATATGCTGTAACTAGTCACTTTCTTTTATTGAAATGGTACTTTCCCACTTTATTTGCTATCTTGTTCCATTCTTTAGCCGTCTTTAGAGTTTATTATTGCGAATTTAGTTTGGTAGTTTGTCATTGTCTTCATCTCTGCTGTGTAGAAGTTGATAGTTTTTGTTTGGATAAAGAGTTCATAGGTTCGGTTGTGTGTTTTGATTACTGCCCTTTCTCTCCGATATAACTTCACTGTTTTAGTAGATCATGGGTACTTTTCATGAAAGTAAAAACAGTGTAGTGTCTTTTTGACATAGCTGAAATATATTTGAGGGCTGATGAGTGTTGCAGAACCACAATATCAGTAAATGTTAAGCAATATAGAACTGGAAATATAGTATGCAAATAACAACAATACTTCTAGGTGAAAATAAATTACTTTAACTTTGTACCAAGAATGGACTAAGATATGGATGGTTTCATCCAACAATTTGTTTCTGCAACTTTTGCATAATTTGATAAATAGTGGAAATTATGCACATCAGCTATGTTATACATGTATATATGTGTTCCTGTAAGTACAGTGTGAGGTTATGGAGCCTTCCTCTATTGAACTGTTCCTGAAAATATTTACAGATGCATTTAAGAGCCTTCCTCTATGAAGCCTTCCTTGTTGAGTTCAGAGCAATGCATCATTTTGTTTGGAGCTGGTATTCTGGTACTTAATCCTTCTATTTGGCTAATAAATTGTGTTGTTTAAAGAATTTATTTGAACACTAAAAAGTCATTCCTTACCTTGCAGGGTATCTCCGTCTTTCTAGTTTCCCGAGTGGCACAACGGAATTTGATCAGAAGTAGGAAGATTGCTCCGGGAGGCTGCCCATCTGCCTAAGAACCAAAGCTGCTTTCTTCTTAAGCGTACCCTCAGCCTCGTGGAGAAGTTGAATGAGGATCCTCTCAGACCTTTGAAATAACGAATCACTGATCTTTGCATGCTTTAGCATCTTTTCAAATAGTTCTAGGGCTTTGGTTTTCGCTGGAAAGGACCCCTTTTCTAGGACCTGTAGAATGGCTACCACACCTTGGTTGTCAAAAATGGCAGCAGTTGCATGAGGTAGTGTGCTGTGATCTTCTAGCAATGTCTCAAGTGCCATTAGAGCAGCTTCTGCCACACCAGACTCAGTTTCACTCAGAGATTGTACAAGTGGTTTCACTGCATCTATTTTGACAAGGCAGAATGTTTGTCTTGGTGAGCAAGCGGCTCCATGAACTGAACATAGATTCGCAAGCTCTGATGGGGCAGAGCAGCACCAAGTTATGTAAGGAAAGAGCTTTGCCACAAGCAACAGTGGGATGGAGTTATTGGCATGGTTTTCCATTTGGCTGGCCCCAGAGACTAACAATGCGGTAGATTGGGATAAATGAGCAAGTGCAATTGCGGTCCTCTCTTTAGCTAGTGAGCTGCCCCTGGAGAGGACGCGAACTAGTGATGGATACACTTCAAGTTTGCCTACTTGCCTCTGAAGATCAGGCTTTGTAGGTTCTGTGAAGCGTAGAAGAGCTGCCAGAGCATTCTCTAATAGAGATGTGCTCAGGTGGTCCTGTCCTCTGATCCAAATGAACTCATCATCATCCTGGCTGCAAATAACCCCATGAATGGCTTTCAATGCTTCTGATTTACCGAGTATTTCATCTACGATGATATCATCTTTGGGAAGCTGACTGATGATTCCTGCTGCAACGGACCTCTCCTCAATATCTAATGAATGAGTTAGAATGGTTGCCAAGGTGTTGATAGCAGTTTCTTTTCCAGGCGAAGGAGGCAGTGGAACCCCATCGGGATGACCTTCAGAAATGCAGTATATGAGCTTCAATACCCATCCTTTTATTGAAGAGCGGTCACCATGTAGGAAGGAGAAGAGATGAGCAACTGCATCCTCATTAGATCGTATCAAGTTCCGAGCTGCCTCAGACTTATAGCTAAGCTCAACCAACAGGTGTAAGAACTGAATTGTAAACTGAGGATCAGAACTGACTACAATTTTCAAAAAGAGATTGATATTGTGTTCAGATTGCAGCTCTTGTAAGCCCTGATAGGTCTGGAAATCAGTAGACTGGCTAGCGCCAACCACGAGTGCAAGAATCTCAGCAGCTTCTTGTTTCAATTGTGGGTCTGAACTGGCAAATGAGATGAGGCCAAGGAGAAGTGGTATTGTGGCAGGTTGCTTCAATAGCCGCGTCAACATCTTGGGGTATTTGATGAGCTTCTTTATGGATTTGAGGCAAGCTGTTTTGGATGCTGGTGAACTTGAAGAGAGCATATGGACCAAATTGTGTGTAAATTGCTTGTTTTTCAAGTCCTTGATGCTATTTTCCTTGAGTTGCATTTTTATCAGGGCTGCTGCCATCGATACCCTGGTTTCTTGGGGTCCTGTAAAAACATACGAATCAATCACTAAATGTTAAAGCATTAGGATGGTACCATTACTAGTGTGTTACTTTACCTTGGTTGAAGCGAGCAACGAATGGTTGGAAATGCCCTGCTTCAGCCATCATCACAGCGAAGTGGGTATTCGATGAGAGGTTTTGCAACACCTTGAGAGCTTTCTGAGAGACTTCAGTGCAATTGTTATGGAGCAACGAAACCAAGAGGGGAATGCATTCTTTAGTGTTCCCGATTTTCTCTCCAATGCTTTCTGTTTCCGACAGCTCCAACAAAATCATGACAGCGTCAAGTTTAGTTTCTCCTCTACATATCTGCTTCACAATCCGGCGGATACTCCCAGTCTCAGCAATAGCTTCCTGCATCAGAGGAAGCAACAAATGAATCACATAAAGAACAGATGAGAGTTGAAACAAAAATGGGAAGGTAAATGATTGGTCTTTTGTTGTTTACCTTTTGATCATCACTGTGCTTAGCTAGGTAGTAGATGCATTTCAATACTGCACTTGTGTTTAGCTTATTATCAACTAGGATTTCCACCAATTTTGGAATGAGGCCTTCCTCTGCGACTTTAGCTGCATACTTTGGCGCTTGCATCAAAACCTGCAAATCCTCCAATGCCTTGTTCTGTCTAGATTGATCATTGGAATTGATTCCAGGGATTGCAGCTTGGAACTTTAAGTCCATGTCTCTTTGCTTCCATTCTTCTATACTGCTCCGGAGCGAAATGTTTGGAGTAAGGTCCATAGATGGGAGCTTTTCTCTGCAGGTAGGGCAGTTCCTTTCTCCTCTATCAAAATGTTCCTGTATTGCTCGCCTTTCAAAGCTGTGACCACAAAGAATTGCCACCGGGTCTATCATCATCTCATTGGATAATGGGCACATGAACGAACCAATTGGGTATTGCTGGTGGTATGCTGCAATTTCTTCATTGTGCGGTCTCATTACAATCTCTGTATTGTATAACAACTGTATCAGTTGAGATAGCTGAAACGCCTCTGCTTGCTTCTTTCGTGCTTCCATATCTTCTTTCTCTTCCTTCAGAAGCTCCAGCTCTCGTTGTACCAGGGACGCGTCTGCGCTGGTACCAACAGCCTTTGCTATCTGATCCAGTAGCTTTCGAGCATTCTCTTGATTCCTGCTATTATCTGCTATTGAATTTTCTATTGCTGAAGCAATGTTTTCAGTTGCAGCTGCTGACTTCAACTCCATAGAAGTCAGGTTCTTGATGATCTGGTCGGTCTTGGTCTTCAAATTGAGCGCGATATCAAGATTGACCAACTGAAATGAGGAAACGGTCTTGGCTATCTCTCTGGCCAACGCCTCCATCCGCAAGAGCAGTGATTGAGAGTGAAGTAAGAGACGAAGGCGGCTTCCAGTTCTATAATCTCTGATGATCTTACGGGCTCGCCTCAGCTGAGAATCCAGTGTCTCTAATGCAGCTTTTATGGATTCTGCACCTACCGCAGCCGCCACATTCTTGGCATTCAAGGCCTGAAGGATGATGCACAGGTCCGAAATGCTTCTTGAGAAAGCCTGGAAATTGTCCTTCTCAAGAACCAGATCACTTGTTTCACTAACAAGATTGATTGCTTGGATTGTCACCTTATTCCATAGCTCCTGCACTACCACACCTAACACATCCTCCATTTATTCCTTTTTGTTGATCAAGCCTCAGTTTCTGATATTTCCTACAGGTCAGTGTGAATCCACCCTAACTTATGCTGCATCAAATCCTGCAATTTTGCGATATTATAAAGAATTTGGAATGTTGTGCAAAGCATGCTATGGTTTGTCAATTGGTTCTGTTTTATGGGCAATTTATTATGAGTAGGGTGTCTGAGCTATTTATAGATAGGTTTGAGGAGAGTTTTGCTTGGAAATCAGATTGATATGTTGGAGTTTTATAGGAAAAAGAAAGGTTAAATTGGTTACCTGAATTGGATGAGATTGTAGTAGAAAATCAAAAGCTGTTGCTTCTCTGTTTCTGGAATTTTCTTGTTATGGATTGTTGATTGTACAGGTTTGTTTGCAGGGAATGGAGATGGAGATGAAGCTTGAAAGAAGAAGGAAGTCAAAGGCAGTAAACATCAAAGTCAAGCATCTTCTGGTATGTTTCCGTGTGTACTGTAATTACTGGGGACCATCACTTTGACAAATTCATACACTGCATCTTAATAGCCAAATCAAAACATACACTAACAAGTGAAATGGTACTTTCGTATTTGATGAAAATTTATAAGCATGTAATGGGGTGGTCATTTATGTTCACAGGTCGTGTTTGAAAGTTTAGTATTATGTTAACAAGTTTATTTGACTCAATACATTTATTAAACGGGTTGAATAACACGACACGAGCCCAACCCATTTATCAGCGGGTTGACACGACATGACACGCTAAGATATTTAACAAATGAGTTCAAAATTACCTGACACGACCTGATATATTTGACCGGTCTAACTCATATAATTTTGTACACTATATGTTCAAATGATTGCATTTTTATCCTTAAATAGATGGGTCAATAATAAACGAATTACACGACCGATTGTGACATCTCTAATTTAACGAGTTAGGCAAGTTAAACGGGTTGTGTTAGTCAATACAAACCCGATTATGTTGAACCTACATGCAAGAAGGCAATTTCGGGTTCAGGTTGATAAAGTCTAACACCAAATCCGACCCGAAAGGAATTCGGGTTCATTTGGGTTTCGGGCCGGGCGTTTTTAGGCTATGTGCTTATTCGTGCGGGTTCGCCCAATCTGATTCGTTTTGAAATTTTACCAGATAGGTCCGACTTGAAAGTTGATCGAATCGAATTTCGAGTGCCCTCGTGTTCAGAATTCGAGAAGTTGGTGCGGTAGAATTGTAGCATTTTTGGAGTTATTAGCATTGACATTTGTTAGTGCAATTACAATAAGTTTGCTATGAATTTTCCCTGGAAGGAGAGGTGGTGTAGAAAGTGGAGGCAATTAGCCAAAGCCAATGAAAAGATAGCAATGGGTGGTGGTGGTGTTAGCAAATTAAGTAATTAAAAAGGTCAATTTTATAAAGTGAAGCAGTGTTAGCGTCTCCAATAGGGCAAATGTGAAAGCGACATAACGCGGCCAAATAATTAGACCCAGTGACCAATCACCACGTCATCAATTCAATGTTAATTTTATTTTACTTTAGCTAGACATTTCATTTCTTTTTTCGGTTTATACCATGAGGTTTCTGAGCGGGTCCGCACACTCGCGGTTGGCACCTTTAAGCCGTTTTAACGCAGATAGACTAATTCTCATTCGAGATTTGTTCACACTTAAAGTCTTCACCTCTTTCCATAGGTGTGTTGAGCGGGGATCGAACGCAAGTGCTTTTCCCACTCACGCAGCCTGTGTTGCCGACTGCGCCACTACCCATGGGTCTAGACATTTCATATTTATTTTGTAACTATTCTACATTTATATAAAATCGAACGCAAATTAAGATTATCAATTTAATGTCAAATTTTCAATTTGATCTTTAAACTTTGGTTTTTTTAACTTGTTTTAACTTAAAATAATTCTTGAATTTTAATTATTTTTAATTATTTTACTGACTTGGCGGGTCATGTGCTGATCACGTGAGTTGTTTAATACAACACGGCCACCCCATCAGCAAAATAATTATTTAATACATTTTAAATTTCACGTCAGACAACTTAACGGAAAAAATTGACGAAACGTAACGGCAATAACTATTTTAGGTGTATATTTAAAAGTTCAAAGATCATTTAGGTCAGGAAAATTCATGAACATGATTTGGTCTATACAAAAAAGGAGACAAAATACACATTTTGTAGTGTATGTAATATGTATTGGTACACACACGCGTGGCTCACAAGTCAAGAAAATAACGTCACATAGATTTAGTTCCCACTAGGAAATTGCATAGCAATCTTCCTATTGAACCATATATTCATCTTTCCTCTCCCATGTATATGTGGACATTTGAAAATTCAGTTCGACTTAAAATTGATTCAATTCGATAAGATCAATTTCAGATTTGATATATCTTAACAAAATGTGGATTCAATCGAACAAATTTGTTTATTTTATAGTAAAGTTTGTCTGATTCGATCCGATCTTCTTTCAAATCGAATTTGGAAACGTGAACCTTCTAAATATAAGTACTTTCATTTTATTTTTTTGCTACAATAATTCAAGCACGTATGATAGTTCAAACAAGTACCTTTTATATTAGATATTGTTGCTGTTCTTCTAAATCTAAGTACTTTTTTTTCCAGTTTTTTCTATGACAATTCAAGCAAATTTGATAGTTCGAATAAATACCTTTTAAATCATGGATGTTTTATGAATCTTCCCAACAGATCCGGACTGACCTGGCCTTGCCTAAGGCGATATGAGACCAACACGAGCCCGGGTTGGTTAGAATAGTAACACCAATTCTGGCCACTGGCTGAGTTTAGGTCGGGTCGTTGTGAGTCCTGGTTAAGAATGGTCGAACCAAACCAAATCTGCATGTGGTTGGGTTCTTGGCGTGTGACCAATTGCAGGTCTCGGGTTGGGTGAATCTTGACTTAATTCTTAAAATAATAATATATTTTTAACTTATTGAAGTAACTTAGAGACCAAGAAACTTTCTAATGGGCCTTTACTATAGCATTCTTCAGAGCCCAATATAATAGCCCATCATCTATTTAAAACACTTTCCCGCCAAATATAATACCATGTTTTGGTCTACCTTCATTACAAATCCCGGTTCGATTTTCATTCCGTTTTAAAAAAAAAAAGCAATAAACTGGTCTACCTATTTGCCGAACCGCTTTTCGGATGGTCTATAAATAGAAGCATTGAATTCAAAATGGGACCCTAACCCTCTCCTCTTCCTCCTGAGACAATTCCCAAAAATCCATCATCATCGAAAGAAAAGTTGATAGATCGGTGTCGATATGGATCAGACGACCGCGATCGATGTCGATATGGATCAGACGACCGCGATCGATATCGATATGAAGCAGAAGACGACCGCGATTGATATGGAGAAGCAGAAGGCGGCACCATCTGAGACTACCCCGAAGAAGCGGAAGGCGGCAGCATCATCATCTGAGCCTGAGCCTGAGCCTGAGTGTCCGTTCAAGGATGCTTTATTTCCGGACTTGTATCTACTACTTGCTGAGTCTACACATGAAAGGAGCTGGCACTCTTTGGATCTGAAACTGGGAAAACCGGCGTTGATGGGCTGGAAATCAGATTTCTACTGTGATTCCGTCGCTCTCTCCTTGAAATCGGAGATCTATCTCCTCGGCGGCATTCATTTACAACCCCCACCCCCAGGTAGAGAAGACTTTCTTATATGGGCCTATACGCGTCCTTCCCCCAGCGATCATGTTCATCGTTTGGACACTGCAAAAGCCTCTGCTAATAGTAACTTCACCTTAGTAACATCAATTCCCACCAAGCCATCCACAAAATGCAACTGTGCTGCACTCTCAGATAAGATCTACGTTTTTCACATTCTGAATACAAAAAAATCTGTAGGTCATTTGGACATTAAAACTATGTGTTTGGATCGTTACGAACCTAAACCTGAACATGTGCGTTTTGATCGAGCTGACGATCAGATTGTTTTGGAAGTTTACAATCCTAGTTCCGATAAATGGGTTAGCTACACCGAAGTGCAATTGCAGTTGCCTAATGAATTGAAAGGCATTGATCCAGGCAATCCAGTGCTTTCAGATTCTCTGAACAATCGTATATTGGCCTATTATCCTACACAGGGAGTATATTCCTTCCAACCGGATAAATTGAAATGGGAGCACCTGTCCTCGGAGCGTTTTGAATTTCTGGATTCAGCAGTGATCAATGGCGTACTCTATACTTCCCGCTGGTGCGGTGACATTCGAATGGGAGTGACAGCATTTGATTTGGATAATCGTCTACAACCATTGAGAATGGTATGGCCTCGGCCTCAGCAGAATAAGAAGAAGATTTATCAATTCGAACATGATGTAAAATGGATGTCTCCCATTGATTTGGGAAATGGGATGCTGTGCCTCCTTTATCAAGACAGTGAACGTATTGATCCAGCCCGTCGGATGGAGTGCGGCTTATATTCTTATTCCGACCCCGACTCAGACCCCGACCCCAACTCTGAACATTTCTATTGTTCATCTGAAGATGATGTTGCTCCTCCTGAAGAAACCAAGGATAGGAAATTGGAAAGCGTGCTCGTTCTGAAAGGGATGATTTTGGAGGTTGAGAAGAAAGCTGGTTCGAAAGGCACTATGAAGCTGAGGGTCAGCAAAGCTGCTCGGGTCAGATATGAACTTGACCACTTTTCTCCGAGTAATATTGTGACCATTGCAAGGTAACAATCTTGTGTTAATATTCATATGATTCATTTAAAATGGAGTATCTGTCCTAACATTTATTTGCTTCCATGCATTTGTTTTTCTTAGTTGGGGCTCTTTTCATGCCAACTATTAGTTGTATATTTCATTGTACTGGTTCCTTACTATTAATTGTTTCATCTGTGTAATTTGTTTGTTTGCATCTAATATGTTGTTTTTTTAGTATAGCACAATTGAGACTCCTTTAACTGTGTAGCATGGTAAAGTAGTCTGTTTAGAAGTTAAATGTGACTCTGTTATCCTTTGTACTTGAAGGGGGTTATGAAAGGTCTTCCTGTGTTGTTATTGTGTTTTTGTTTCTTTGTTTAACAGAGAATGTGGATCTCGACCATCTTTTCATGTTTTTGTTTGTCTGTGAATTTTTTGAATCCTAGGAGATTGGTATCCTTGGTTCAGTTCTTGTTTTTTTTTTCTTTCCTGTGGGAAGTGATAAGAAAAACCAGCATATATAGTCAATTTGTGTGGGGACAATGAATCGAGCCTTTGCCTGAATGAAATCTTCTATTGCTCTTTACCTCACTGATGCTTCGTGTTCTCTTTTCTCAGACCTTGAAGAGATCTTGGAGCTGCCGAACAAGCATTTGGGGACAGTTGGATGGATGATTATATGATGAAGTTTTGTTCTACAAAAGTTTCTTTGCTCTACCAATAGTAGTACTATTTTGGATATTCAGTCTATGCTTATTTTAGATATTCAGTTTGTGTATGCTTATATTGGATAGCTGCCTTGTCAAACTTCTTTTCATCTCCACATAAACAATGGTGTTGTGGTGGATTCATGCTGAAGTATTTCTCATTGTCATGGTAATTTTCTCTTGATTCTTGTTTATGTACATTGAGAATGTGGATCTCGACCATCTTTTCATGGAAGATCTTTTATTGCTGTAACCCAGTATTGGGTTGCTGGTAACTCCTCATCTTCCCAGTGAATGGCTCTGTGCGGGAATTATTTTTAAAGCCCCAAGTGGCTTGAAACAATGTCACCTTTGCCAAACTTTTTTGAAAGACAGTGACTTAGATTGGGGAGCTTATGTTCAATTATAGTATATTACATTAACTAAGATATTAATTGATGTAGTTCAATAATCTGAGAATCTAGTTCTAAGTCTGCTGTGGAATCTACCACATTGCAATGAGATAGGCTTGTGGACTTTTATCAATCTCAATTCTGCTATGGAGCTATTGAAATTTTCAGCTCAATAACAAAATTAACTAGGTAGACTTGTTGAATACAGCATCCAATTTTCAACTCATTGAGACGTGTATAAGCATTGTCTCTTACCTGAACATTATTGTTTCCTTGTTCAAGCTTGTGTATATATCTCTTGTAAGGTTCCTTAGGCCGTTGCTTAAAAAAAAAAAACTCATTGAGACGCGTATAATTAAGCAAGTTAGGAACAAGGGGAAAATGTATGAACTTATCATCAAGTTGCAACTGATATAAAGTTATATCAATTAACTGATATACATTTTACTCCTATATATATATAGGGGTTGAGGATTCTAAGCCAAAGATTAATTGGCTTAGGCTAAGCCATGAA
>JAYMTF010004422.1:0-13171 GCA_036897485.1 Pelargonium nanum | reverse complement strand
ACGGTTCCGTTAACTAAACCTAACGGATGGACCCACGTGACCAAATAGTATGGAGCGTGGGTACTGCTGGAGCCCAAATATTTTTCTGAGCACCTGGGGAGTGAGTTTTTCATAGATGGGGGGGGGGGGTTCTGGAGTATTTAAACCGGGTTGTAAATTAAACTTGACATGAGCCGGACCATCTTTTACCTTTTAATTCATATATGGTCTATAAAAGTAACTAATTTGGGCCTATCCACACCAAAGCCCAGGGCCAAAAAATAGCTACAACTGATTTGTTCAAAACTCGGGCAGACCGGTCACCGATTTTGATCGAGTTTGACCACTTCACGGGGCTGGATATAAACCGGACCGGTGACTACCATGGTCGACCCGACCAGTCCGGTCTGATTTTTGAAACATTGCAAAAAAATATTTGCCATTAGTTGGAGTTCTATTAATGGTTTTCTCCTCCTCAGCACTCCCACCCCATACAAAAAGAAAAAAATCAATGGTTAGGAAAAAAATTAACCACTAAAGATGCTTTAACTATTCTTATAATGTGTTTGAGAACCAACATTTTATTTGAAATGTTGAATCTGGGTCAAAAGAGGTGTTTGAAAACTTTAAGAATTTAAATTTGAATTTTGTTTTAAATGATAACTTCTACCTTGTTATATAAAATTTTATGATTAATCAAACATTATATTTTTATTTGAAATACAACATTCAAATCCAAAATTTCAAATTAAATTCATATTCTCAAATGTAACTTTAGGAAAAATACTATAATTAGGAAAGACATTACTCATGATTAAAGCTGGCAAAAGAGCGCCCGACCTGACGGGTGTCAATTTGTCAACCTAGAAAAAAATCGAATCGGGTGCGGATTGAGTAGATTCTAAAATTTTCATGTTGGGGTAGGGTCGGATACACCCGAAAAAAAATATTTATACCTGAAACTTGAAACTTGGCCTGACCCTAACTCGATCAAGTAGATTCTAAAGTTTTCATGTCGGGGTAGGGTCGGGTACACCCACAAAAATGTATTGACGCCTAAAACTCGAAACCGGACCGATCCTAACCCGATCAACCATACAACCTTATAGGGTCGAGTTAAGATTATGGTTCATCAAACTGAACCCGATATCACCCGACCCGACTTTTTGCCACCTCTACGCACGAGGGACACCCGGGGCAAAATTGAGATTCGGTTGAGAATTACACGTGGCACTGATCCCATAAAGGGTGATAGGGCGCTGAGTGGGCCCAGATCCGTACATAAGAGCACGTAACCGCGGGTATAGGAAAAGACTGACACAGATTTGGCAGTTTTGTTTCTCACTCACTCTCTTCTCTGTCTCCCTATATATTCTCCTTCTCATTCTCCTCCTCTGTACCAATCACAAGCCACCGATCCAGCTGCTAGGGTTTTCTGGTATTGTAGTCTTCTCTCTTTCTCTTCCCGCAGATTTCGCTTTGTATATATGTATGTTTGCTGTAATGGCTAATGTATGTGCCTTTCCTTGTTTTTGCTCTGTTTCAAATTCCCCTATTGTTGCTTTGCTTGATCAGGTTTCTTCTACTTTATACTTGCTTTTCTCTTTGCTTGTTTCTCTGCTTCTCTCTGTGTTTTTATTTGTTTTTGCGTCGCCGAGAGTGCTTGTTCTGGATTTTTGCAGTTTTTTTGTTTCCTTGGTTTCCGTACTGTTTCGCATTGGTATTTGCGACGTTGTTTAGCTGTTGTTTCTCCTAGCGTTTCCTGAGTTTATCATTCTGGTTTCCGTACATGTTGTTTCAGTATCTTGACTCTGTTTTTGTTTATTTGATTTGCTCATGACATGACAATTGTATGATATTCAAAGGTTTAAGACACGTTAACGCTTCTTAGATTAATATATATTCCTCTATATTGCGTTAATGCATCGTAAACCTTAGAATATCTATTAATAAATATTGCGTCTTATATGAATATTCATATAATTAATGGTTATTGTGAGCCAATTCTACTAACTTTTTAGTCTTTTCTCTTTCTGTCTTTTTGTATTTATTAATTATTTAGAGTGTTCTTTTGTTGTTGGGGCCCATAACTTAGATTTTGTTTTCAATTTTGCATAGTAATATTTTGTCCTTTACACATATGCTGGGATGATATAAACACATGTTTCCTACTCTGCACTACCCATATATTCCCTTACCCTGGTAATGTTTGTGTGTTTTTTTCTCTGGAATTTTGCTGTATTTATTACTACGTTTCTAGTATTTAACAGGTATTAGTTTTCCTTTAAATACACCTAACTTTCTACTGATGGTGTTCTATTTTTTTTCTTACTAGAAAACATCAATTGGAAAATGTCATCCTCAAGTCCAGAAGGTGGTGACAATCCATCACTGCCACCCCCTCCACCTTTAATTCCTACTAATGTTAAGCCTGTTAAAGTGGATCATCCTGAATCTTGTAATAAAATAATGTCACATCCAAAACGGGTGCCGATGCCAAGGTCAGGTTATGGAACACAGGGGCAAAAGCTTGCCCTGCTAACTAACCATTTCAGAGTTAGCACAGGCGTGCTGGATGGTTACTTTTACCACTATAGTGTAAGTGTGTCTACCTATCTTCCTTTTTTCTTCTTCACAAAGACAGATAGATGGAATAAATGAGTTAAGCTTGCTGCATGGGTTACATGGATGGTGCAGGTTGCTCTTTTTTACGAAGATGGACGTCCTGCTGATGATAATAAAGGTTTGGGAAGAAGGGTTATTGACAAGGTAAAGGAGACGTATGATGCGGATCTGGAAGGTAAACACTTCGCTTATGATGGGGAGAAGAGCTTGTTTACTCTTGGCTCTCTACCACGTAACAAGTTTGAATTCACTATACTGTTGGAGGACCAGTGCTCAAGCAGGTATTATTGTGTGAAAACATTGATTTGACATGTGTTTATGCTTATGGACGTGCATATTGAGAATCATAATTAGATCTGTTAATATTCTTTCAAACCAAAATTCAAAATATATAAACTTATTCTAATGAAACTCTTCAAATAATAAGGAATTAATGTGCTGAAATTGCTAGTCATCATGGGTCAATCCATGTTACATTTGGGTCACAAGATTCATATAAAGACTCACAATCTTTGATTTGTTAAACTGTACCGGATTCACATTTTCTTGCATCCTTATTCCAACTACCAAATATGTGTTTTGTCCAGAACTGCTGGTAAAAGTAGTCCTGGAAGTGGGAGCCCTAGGGATGGAGATCAAAAGAGAATGAAGCGTCAATATCAATCCAAAACCATTAGAGTGGAAATCAGTTTTGCAGCTAAAATCCCACTACAAGCCATTGGAAATGCCTTGCGAGGGCAGGATTCTGAGCATTTTCAAGAGGCTCTTAGAGTTCTTGACATCCTTCTCCGGCAGCATGCAGCAAAGCAGTAAGTTAAATATGGTTTGTGATTCTTATCTGATAAAATTCATCATAACTTGCTCTGTAATCTTTGTATTTTTCCCTCTTCAGGGGTTGTCTCGTTGTTCGACAGTCTTTCTTTCATAATAATCCAAATAACTTCTTAAAACTGGAAGGAGGAGTACTTGGATGCCGTGGCTTCCATTCCAGTTTTCGAGCCATCCAAGGTGGCCTATCCCTGAACATAGGTGAGTTTTAATTCAGCAATACTTGGCTATTTTCATTTAAAGATTTCGTATTGATTGGTGTCGACTTTCTTTACTGTAGATGTGTCCACTACAATGATCATCCAACCAGGGCCTGTGGTTGACTTTCTTATTTTAAATCAAAATGTTAGGGAACCTTATCAAATTAATTGGACCAAGGTATCCATGGTTTTCTCTCAGTATTTATTTTGCGTAGTTATATATACTCTGTTCCATAACTTGAAACTATTACAAATGACAGGCTAAGAGAATGTTAAAAAACTTAAGGATCAAGGCGAGTCCCTCAAACATAGAATACAAAATCACTGGCTTAAGTGATAAGACTTGCAAAGAACAGACGTGAGTTATCTTTGTCTCCGCTCTTTATATTATGATTTCAGGTTCTTGATTGGTTTTGCTGATTCTTTTAGATTGTATTTAACATGCTGAAAACTGTTTTATATTAATTTCATAGGTTTACCATGAAACAAAGGAATGGGGATGGTTCTGAGCAGATTGAATTAACTGTGTATGACTATTTTGTTAATGAGCGCCACATAAATTTACGCTACTCCGCTGATCTGCCATGCATAAATGTAGGAAAACCAAAGCGTCCAACCTACTTACCTATTGAGGTAATTGTTATAAAGCTTACTTCATCTATCCTTCAAGTTATTGTTCTGTAATAACGTACTTGTTGATCTTGCTGCTGCAGCTTTGCACATTGGTCAGTTTACAACGTTATACCAAGTCATTGTCCAATCTACAAAGAGCTTCCCTTGTAGAGAAGTCTCGACAAAAGCCCAATGAGCGGATGAGAGTTTTGACTGATGTAGGCTTCTTTCCTCCAGTTATATGATTAACTTATTCCTTTCCCCCCTTAAATTTAGTTTTTGTGTATAATTCTTGTGGGGTTCCATGCAGGCACTGAAAACAAGCAATTATGATGCTGAGCCTATGCTTCGTGCTTCTGGAATTTCAATTAATCCTAGTTTTACACCGGTTGAAGGTCGCGTTTTGTCAGCCCCAAAGGTAATGACTTTGTTCATTGTTGCTATGAATTTCTAGCCTTTAAAATATTACCTTTGCATCTTGACATGTCATAATATTGTTGTTATGGTCTGGAGATCGTGTACCATAGCTTAATCCCTTCTGCTCCCATGTTGCAGTTGAGAGTTGGACATGGAGAGGACTTCTTTCCTCGCAATGGAAGGTGGAACTTCAATAACAAGGTGCCCACACTTGTTTGTTTCATGTGCTTCTAAATCTTTAAATAATGGTATTGACAATATCTAACCCTTGCCACAGAAATTAGTGGATCCTGTAAAGATTGAGCGATGGGCAGTTGTGAACTTCTCAGCTCGCTGTGACATACGTAACCTGTGCAATACTCTGATGAAGTGTGGAGAACAGAAAGGAATTGTATGTGTCTTTAGTTAAGAAACTTACTTAATTGTTCATTCATTCTTCTTATTGCCCTATTGTTGTATATAGTTCATCAAGCCGCCATTTGCCACACTTGAAGAGAGTCCACAACATAGACGTGAGCCAGCTCCAGTTAGAGTTGACAAGATGTTTGAGCTTGTAAAGTCCAGGCTTCCTGGACCTCCACAATTTATACTATGTATTCTTCCAGAGAGAAAGAACTCTGACATTTATGGTGCAGTCACTTCCTTTATTCTTTATTTGTTTTTATTTTTATTTTGTACCACTATTTAGTTGGACTTGATTGAGGGTGATTCTAATGAGGGTACTCTTTCACTCTGAAGGCCCATGGAAAAGGAAACTTCTTTCTGATGTTGGAATTGTGACACAATGCATAGCGCCTACACGTATCAATGATCAGTATGTTACAAATGTGCTGTTGAAAATCAATGCCAAGGTGAGCTGCTTTGATGACATTTATAACTTGTTCATTCACTTACTTATTTGCTGTGTGGCTTTCCATGTATTGATCTTGCCTTTACTTTCCTTCAGCTTGGTGGAATGAATTCTTTCTTGACTGTTGAGCATACTCCAACCATTCCTATGGTGTCCAAGTGCCCCACCTTAATTCTGGGGATGGATGTGTCACATGGATCACCTGGTCGGGCAGATGTCCCGTCTATTGCTGCGGTAAACCATTTCAATATTAACTGAACTTGTGAAATCATGTCTTCATTTAAGAATAAATATTTGCTTTATTAGTAATTATCTACCTCTAGACTCTAGTGCTGTAGTACTTTGCTATAAATGTGTAATAATCCGTAGTGGAGTCACAATTCTTGTTTCATTTGACATGTCCTTTTGCGCTTGTAACATTTAGGTTGTCAGTTCCAGACACTGGCCACTGATATCTCGTTACAGAGCTGCTGTTCGTACACAGTCACCAAAGGTTGAGATGATTGCCTCTCTATTCAAGCCAGTTCCTGATTCTACTGAGGACCACGGTATTATAAGGTGGCTTTCTCTTTTAACACCTACGCTAACAATTGCACTCAATCAGCAATATGATTTATCATAATCACTTGGGTAAATCTGATGTTATGTTGCCTTTTCAGGGAATTGCTAGTTGATTTCTTTCAAACTTCAGGGAAAAGGAAGCCTGATCAGATAATTATTTTCAGGTACTTTTAGTACTATGCTATAAACAGTTTGACTACAATTTTATGTAGTACAGATACCACATTGTGTTCATTATTTATGTTGGATGAATGGCATGATATGCTTTTGCAACATATTATCAAACATTTCGACCCTTTTCATCAGCAAACTCCATTGTTGAGCCTATGACACAGCTATGGGTCAATGTGATATTTTTCGGTGCTTTGACTGCTTTCTTTCCTAGATTTGTGAATTGTGGTTTCATATTAATGCATCAGTTTTCTTCAAGTGGAAATGGCTTGGTTTATCTGCATGTTTTCAAATTTGTTACATTTACATTGGATTTTCCTAGTTTTAAGCTAGGAAAATCTTGGTCAGTTTAGCTTCTAAACTGTTTTTTATTCTTCTCCTTATTGGCTGATTACTGTAATATTTGTTTGTTTAGGAATGGGTCAGTGAATCTCAGTTTAACCAGGTGTTGAACTTGGAATTAAATAGCATAATTGAGGTATTCTCTTGCCCCAAAACTGGTGCTTTTACTTGTTACCAATTAAACTTGGTGTTTTAACCAAGATTTTTTCCATTGTTTATGATTTTCAGGCCTGTAAATTTCTGGATGAGAAGTGGAATCCGAAGTTCACATTGATCGTTGCGCAAAAGAATCATCATACAAAGTTCTTTCAGGCGTCGTCTCCAGATAATGTTCCACCTGGTCCGTCCTTGACTAACTAACAATATTAGCAGTAGATAGAGATGCAATATTCTCCATAAGTGCCATTGATTCACCTAAATATTGATGTGCAGGGACTGTTATTGACAACAAAGTTTGCCATCCAAAACACAATGACTTCTACATGTGTGCTCATGCCGGGATGATTGTCAGTATTGCTTGCTGTTCATATTCATATATAGTCATTACATAATCAACATTGTTATTAATTTGTATTGATCGATTTTATAGGGTACAACTCGACCTACACATTACCATGTCCTGCACGATGAGATTGGGTTCTCGGCAGATGATTTACAAGGGCTCGTACATTCCTTGTCATATGTGTAAGTAGTCATTTTGAGCCACGAACTAATGAATTTTGTTTATATCTCTATCGAGCAACAATAACAGTGTTGTTTTCATATTGTGCAGGTACCAAAGGAGCACCACTGCAATTTCTGTAGGTAATGTACTCCCAACTTTTGTTTTTGGTTGCAATATGTACATCATATATTGAGTAATGAAAATAAGATGGTGTAATTGGTTTGTTGTGCAGTGGCCCCAATATGCTATGCACACCTTGCAGCTGCCCAGATGGCACAGTTCATCAAGTTTGACGACATGTCGGAGTCTGCATCTAGCAATGGCGTTGGAGGCGTTGTTGGAGGTTATCAAGTGCCCGAACTTCCCAGACTCCATAAAGACATCACTAATTCCATGTTCTTCTGTTGATTTACCATATCATTTCTTTTCTTATTCAAGTTGTGGGCATTATATCATTTACAAAATGCCGCTAGTTTAGTAATTTATACAGATTTTTGGTATATATATAATGATTTAATTTACGCATCAGTATCATAAAGCTTTGATACACTCGATTACAACGATGGCATGCAAATTCTAATGCTACAGAGTAGATACACAAACAAGGAAACAAAGACAGGCGGAACTGCCCGCCTGGTCCTGAAAGGTCATATCTACAAGAAGCAAACTCTTGAAACGCATCATATCTACAAAACTTGCAGCCCTTGAAACGGGTCAGAACGAGGCAGATGTTGTTCTGCGCAGCTGAAACTTTTGCTCCGGAGGTGGTGCACACGGCAACATTGTCTCCACTTCCTGCAGAGTTATAAACATAATGATAGTTACCACAAAGCGTTCAAATCTCGGTAGTTTGCAGGAATGTGTACTGCTAGTTTCAAGGTTTCAAGAAACACACACTACGATTAGCATTAACATCTAAGGTGCAGTTCGGGAATAGGTTTCACAAGATATGCAGTTCTGACAAAATCCTAAACCACAACTCCCAATAGAAGCATTCAATTAATAAACAGAATAACTTTATATAGATATATATAGAAATCTGTACTATCAACATCAGTCTCAGCCCCACGAATGATAAGATAGGTATCCAAGAAGTGCTGAATCCAAAACACCAAACGATCACAATAACATCCATGTTTTGAATGTATCTAGAAAGCAGACAAGGCCGGCAAAAACGAGAAAATTGAGGAGTAGGAAGACAGTAATGTTACTCATCAAAGTGGCCTGTGCCCATTCATGAATCATGCAACCAGTGGAATCAAAACTAAACTTTATAAGGCTACCCAGTCAATTTCACAGGTAGCGCAATGAGAATGCCAAATAATAACAGTAAATAATGCATTAAATAGTATCCCAAACCACGTTCTGTTTCTATTTAAACTTTATAATTGCCTTGATACTGAACTTGAGCTTCTTTGACGATGAATCTAAGGAATTCATTCCTTTCCTTGCAATTAAAACTTCACGTCGTGTCATTATATCTTCCCTTTTAATAGATGGAAACCAAATGCATATTTTGTTCACCATAGAAATGGAAATTGTGGTAAACTTACAACACTTACAAACAAGAAACTTGACCAAATTATGTTGGATTTTTTTTATAGATTCGAAGTATAAATCCAATCCCCACCATTACAGGATAGTATAACTGCTCACAACATATGATGGAACATCAACTGTAAGATGACTCTTCACATATGAAATATCATCAATCTCCCGTGTTGCATAAATTGTTGTTAATCCATTCTCCACCATTAAAGGATGGTATAACTACTCACAACATATGATGGAACATCAACTGTAAGATGACTCTTCACATATGAAATATCCTCAATCTCCCGTGTTGCATAAATTGTTGTTAAGTCCATTATTGGTAACCTATTAGAGTTTTTAAGTGAGGAGAGTTGATAAGATGGAAAATATCTCAACATCAGTATAAAATATGCCTAATATCTTCATACTTGTAGACCTGCAGAATATGGTACTTGGTGATTATAGTGTATTTTGGGTTGGAAGTTAAGTGGAAGCATACAGAAAAATCTCAGATCAGTTAGTTTTCTGTAACAAATCACTGAATCGGGAGAGAAAGTACAAAACATTGGTGTATTTTGGGTTGGAAGTCAAGTGGAAGCACACAGGGAAAGCTGGTGATCAGTTAGTTTTCTATATCAAACCACTGAATCGGGAGAGAAAGTACAAAACATTTGCACATTTAGGAAGGCATTTTTAGTGTAATCAACCAAAATCAGTTCCAAAACAAAATATCTTTGTACAAAAAAACTAACCTTCTGTTTCCGTAGCCTTTCATTTTCCTCTTCCAAACGGGAAACTTTGTTCTCTAATTCAATTGTGTAAGCCTGTTTATGGAGTATTTTAGGGCATGGGGTGATAACAAAATAAGACAGCTGAAACAAGAGCACTTGCAGACTACAAAAAAGTGAAGCAACAAAACCAACCTGCTTCCTTGCTCGTGAGCGGGCAGCAGATTCCCGATTCTTTATCATTCTCTTCTGCCTCCTCTCAACTGTTTTCTCAATCACGTTCTCTGAAGTGCCCCTTTTCCTCCCAGATGTTTGTGTGTCCGATAATGTCCCCATTAAAGGAGAATGTAGGACCACCTGGTTCTCTGGGTATGAAACATCCATTACAGGACCAGGCCCTATGTGCAATGACGGTGGTATAGACTGGCTAGGCATATAAACTCCCATCATACTTTGCTGTGGAGGTTGATATTGCGGCTGTGAGTACTGCACCCACTGCCCCTGTGGTGGGAACTGAGAGGCAAAATTTGGATCAACCCCAACGACTGAAGCAGTACCTTTTTTTTCTGACGCCGCTTCAGCTACAACACCTGCTTTAACCAAGAAATCCTCCAAGGTCATCTCTCCTAAAGTATGTTGTTGTTCTCGAGACTTCCTTTCCCCATTATTTTTGCTTTGTTGAATATCTCTCCAAATTTCATCAACTGTCTTCTTGCTCATTGCACCAGTTAATGTCAGGCTTGCTTGACGCTGAAGAGCAGTTTGATGGGCAAAGTCCGTGCCCTCCATGTCAGTGCCCACAGACTGGTTTGCTTCAGCAGTCCAGACGTTCTTGAGAAGCTCATCAAGGTTCATGCAGCTCAATGGCTTCCCTAAATCACCCAACTGACTCTGAACCTCATCAAGTGTGAGACTGTACATTGAATTTTGCCGCGTCAATGGCTGGAAATGCAACTGTTTTCCATTGTTACTGCTGCCACCTTGAGAACCCATCGTCAGAACCCCCATGAACCAACCTTTTCCTAGATCACGCAATTACAAACTCACAAAGACCACAAAACAGGCATCATGACCAATTGACCAAATAATAGGCCGAAATTTCCAGCTCAACCAACCAGAAACCTCACCCCTGGAAACCAGATGCCTGAAAAGGATGGACAACTATCCATGATAATCCAAAATAAAATTAGCCTGGATGGGAATTTGTTTATCTTATAAAGGTAACAGGGGGAAGTGAACATAACTATATACTTGGACTTTAAAAATGCAACACTAATCCAAGAAAAATCATCATGAGAAAAAAATAGGAAAATCAACTACAACAATCAAAACATGAATATAGTGTACAATTAAGTTTTGGTCAAAATTTATGAAATAAATATGGAGGAATGCAAATGCCGAACTATAATCTCCATTAACCATTTCTTTTAATCTGAAATGCCACAATTAGACTGGACAAATGCAGGTGCTTAAAATGTATAAATACTGAAAAGATAAAAGATGGCCAACTAAACCAATTCGCCTTAAAACCCTTTAATGATAAAAGCACCTCTTCCCCCTCAAAATGAAGAGGGAAAAAAAATACTCCCTCCATCCTACAATGAGTATTCACTCACCAATTTAAGAAGTCAGTTATGCATGAAATGCCAACAGTGTGCTTGGGGTATAAGGTTGGAAACTCAATCTCAACTCATTTTTACAAAAGATAAAAATAAAAGGAAAGTTGGCACTCATTTTTGGATGGAAGGAGTAATTAAATCCTAGAACAGATTGATCAAAATTAAATCTTGCCAAACTTGATCCAACCCAACAGCTTAAGCTGATAGTTGGATGACCCAACGTGTGCATCAAGAGGTGACAAACTACAGACAATAGACTTTGCACGCGGACCAAGAAAGCAGGCAACAAAGACAGGTCACAAAGCCCAACAAAACCAACTCTAATGTCATGCTAAACTTAAACCAACCCAAAAGCTTAAGTGATAGGTGGGCCCAATATATCAAGAACTTCACATTCTTTCGACGTGTGATACATTAACAAACTCAAACCATAAAACTGAGTATACCCAAATTATGAATCACTCAACCATTACAATGCAAATAATTTCAGATCATTGTGTAGCCCTATGAATACAATTACTTAAACCAAAGTCTAAGAAAAGGCAAAACAGTTCCAATCTCTCGCAGCAGTTGCATGCACATGGAAAGGGAAGAATTTTACCAGCCCCAAACTGAATGCTGTTGAAACCCTAAACCCACAACTGAAACTAACAAACAAACCCAGAAAAATGTCCATAAAAAATAAAAGAAAATTCCAGCTTTTAATAGAAAGAAAACAATGAGATGAAACAAAAGCACATTCCAGTGGCTAATGATCAAACAAAACACAATTTCAAAACCAAGATCAAACAGAAAATAAAATCCCAACCATTAGCTCCACAGAAGGCAAGAAAAAAAAAATACAGTCATTGCATGCATCAAAAGCAGTGTGTTTCATGTTCCTAGATGACAAATTAAACTAACAAAAATCAGAGTAGAGATTAGAGAAGGAAGATTTCAAACCAAAATGCCAAAATTGAGAAAATGTAAACAATAAAACAGAGTCAGTATTGAGAGTCAGTGAATGAAAAGTGAAATCAGTAGTCACTTACGAGACAGAGTCTCCGATCAGAATCTGAAAATATGATCAGATTGAAATCTGATTATGGCAACGAAAATCGAAAAGCTTGTAGATTTTAGTTACAGAGAAAAATGCAGTGCAGCTCAAAATCCAAATCAAATTACCCAAAATTTTTAAGTCATTAAAAAATAAAAACAATGTATTTAATTTCTCAAATTTGTTTTTATTCGGTACGTGCGACCTCAGGGTGTATCCTCTGGTTTGTGGGCCCAGTTTCGACTCCTTGTCGGGTGGGACTTTTTTGTGGGCCCCATTTTGTTTGAATTGGCGGGTCTCGTACGCTTTGGTGGGAAAGTTTTGACGGAGTGAGGAAGAGCGCATGAGAACAGAGTGGGCGCGACCGTAGAGGAGCACAGCTATGTTTGAGTTTACGTGGATGCAGGCCTGGAGGACGACTTTTGATGGGCCCTACTGGCCCAAAATCTACATAGTAACTTTTGTCCAATAGTGAGAATATATGCCTTTGGTAAAAAAAAATTATAATAGAAGTTTTGCTTTCATACCCCTAACCTATTTTATTTTTATAATTTTATACTAACATGTACTTGTCACATTTTGTAATTACAGAATGAGTTTTAATTTATTGAACAGTGGGCCAAAAAATATCTGACATATCCACAGTTAAAAAAATCAGACCATCAGGTAGATTTGTGGGCCGGGCTGTTATGGCCTGTGGGCCAGAGACCCACTTAACAGTCCAGGTAAATTTCAGGCCTTACTAAAATTATGTTTGGGCTAGGTGTTTGTAATCAGTATGATCTTATGATGGTAAAGAAATTGAGTCTACTAGTTATAACTTGTAACCTTGGTAAAGGATGTTGCTGGAAATGGCAGCATTAATTAATATCAGTGTTTTTTTTTTAAAAATCAATTTTTTGATCAATTGAGCTACGCAATAGGGGTAGCTTTTCCCTATTTAACCCAAAATCGCACTCCACCCGACGCAATGAGATTTGAACTCACGACCTCCCATATGGAGATG
>JAYMTF010004421.1:0-13172 GCA_036897485.1 Pelargonium nanum | reverse complement strand
AAAAAAAAAAATATATATATATATATATATATAATACACAGAATAGATCGTATAACAATTTGAAAGTGAAATTATACAGTAAAATATATAGATTTTACTTTGTTTAAGCAGTGGACAAGCTAGGGAAAATTATCCCTCTGTTACATTTCAAAACAAACTACAATTCTACATTGTATTTCTTTTTCTCAATTTATTAATGCTTTTTTCTCATCATGCTACTAAGAAGTAACAAGGGAGTGACCTGATTGAGATAGAGAGATTAGGTATCATTGCCCAGGTGCTTCTGGAGATCCTCGAAAGAAACTGTAGCAGATCCTCTGCATTTCGCCTTCTGCTGAGAAGAATGCTCCCGCCATCCTGTCATGTAAATAACCTGCAAAACCAAAACGATCATGGTTACAACAAACCAACATGATCATGTTTTTATCGTTGCTTGCATACATATTTAACATGTTTCGAAACCTGGAAGGTTGCGGGGATGGTTCCATCTTCTGCTGCAAACATCGAATCATATATAGCAGCTGTTGCCAATGCAGTCTCTCTCTTTAACATCTGGTTAAATTGATAAACACATGAATATTTCAAGTAAGTTGCTGAACCAGTACATGCTCTTTAAATCACTATAAGAGTATAAGATGTGTTAATTACAACTCATCTTACATTATTCCTCTGCAGGAGAGCATTAGTTTCACCCATTGCACGTAGATGTTCTATCAGTTCCAGAGCTACACAAGCACAGAAATGTTTACCAAAAACATTTAAAATAACGGACCAGATAAAAAACTGTATTCTAGTAAATATTATTTTTCATATTATGTGTGTAAACTTGGATTGAAGGCATCAACTGAATATAGAGGTCCTAGCTAGTCCTTGATTTTTTCAATGATTGAAATGTGGACGATAAATACGTATATTAAAACCAATTGTATTGATCGTACACGAAAGAAAAATAAAAACTCACCGCTGTTATACCTAACAGTATATTGATCAACATCAACACCTGAAAGAGTAAAGCCTGCCCAGGTCAAAAGATTACCTGCATCCCTCACCTACACAAACATAGAGGCGGAAAATATATAAGATAAAAATAGCTCAAATCATATGTAGCTCAAAGTTGAGAGCACATAAACTTTATGGCATCTTCCTCTGAAAGGCGAAAGTGTCTCTTCCAAAAATTATGAAGAAAACTTGGATTTAACTAAAAAAATGAAAATATTTTCCCAAAAATTATTTTTCCCTGAAAATGAATGGAACTGGACACTTAAGTATAGTGTAAATGACAAAGAATCTGACATAACTTGTCAAATCAACAGATTGAGGGAATTCCGGTAGCAAGATGCATACTTGAGCTAAAGGTGATATCCGTGGACTGATGCCTCCTTCACGCTCCATTTGTGCTAAGGTGCAAGCTATCCTCAGTTCCCTATGGAAAAGGAAAGTTTTATTTGGCAATTCATGCAGCGACACATTGCTTTAGCCATAAAGAAAAATGAGAATAAACAACTTTAAGGTTTCACCACCAAGAATAGCTGCTAGGAAGAGGCCATCAGGCTTCAAAGCCATTTTACACTGCCACAATGAACATGAAATTGTTTCAGAGATTACCAGTATTAAATTGCATTTAATAGTAGTTAGAGACTAGCAGTCTGGAAAAGAAAAATAGAAGCAAATATGCAATGATTTTTTAACTTAAGATACAATCCTGCTGCCACATCAACAGCAAAAACATGGTTAATTTGCTTTTCATGGATGGAATTGTTAATATGATAAAGAACCAAGGGTGTCTAAAGAAGGAAAAGAGAGGTTGGGCGTAAATGCTCAATAAATTTAGGAGTAATATCACATACCCTAAAACTGTCACTTAAATCACAAAACCCCTAAAGTTTGTTGTCATAGTCTAACCACCCAAATCTTTCAAAAACTCAATCCCTTACGTTATGTTAGAAAGAGAAGAATTGTATACATTAAACCAACAACCTATTTATACGATGGTTAATCTATACAAGAAAAGAAAATCAATTCTAATTACCCCATAAATTTATGTTATCAATTTAAAGACAAGATGTAGGGAAAGTACATAAATAGAGAAGATAGATAGAAAATAATGAGAAGAGACCATCGATTTTAGACAAAATGGTAGAAGTTAAAGACGAAATGGTAGAAATACTAGCGAATAGGGGAGGAAGATGGAATAAGGACAGATATAGAAGGAAGAAGGAACACATATATGTTCTTTCTGTTTTCAATATCACCAAATCTAGTTCAAAACTAAACAAACTGCAATATTCATATGCTAAGTAACTACTCCAAAACGATTTAAGAAAATAAATACTAAAAAAATATTGTTTGTCCCTCGTTGAGATGAGTATAGACTATAGAGCACAAAAAGACATATCGTGTGGCCACAATATGTATATGCATTTAGGTTATCTCATATATGTAGTTACTGTTGCATATGTTAATTAGTAACTGTTTCAGTGTTAAATAATCACACACAGATGAAATCTAGCCAACACTTAATTGTCTTGGATCGAGAGGGCAATAGTACAAAAAATGTTGATGCTGCGGGTAATAGCAAAAAAAAGCACATACTTGTCTCATGGCTCCGGGAAGATCATTTGTCCAGTGAAGCCCCAGGCAACTTATTACCAGATCCACAGAACTTCGCTTTCACAAATTTGAAGTTAAGCAATATAAATACATTTCATGTGAATAAAGAATAGTTTAAAAAAAACAAAATCAATAGAAAATTGGACGTACATAATTACCTTTCTTTAATAGGCAAAAACTCTTCATCTCCAACCACAAAGGATGTTTCAATGGTTCCATTTTGAGGATCTTGATCGGCATCTTTACACAATTTTATCATATCATAAGACGTATCCATCATAGTAAGCTTTTCAATACCACCTGAATTTAAGAAATTTCAAATCATTGGAATCTTACAGAATTGAAACATGAATAATCAAAAGAGTAGAAAATGAAGTAAACAAATTCATATGTTAGTTGGAAATTAGTGCATTCAATTTTATTTTATATTTCTTCATAAAGGAAAGACACTCATCAGAAATTTCAAAGAGCAAAATTTTCATTTTACACATCCAAAAAATCATATTATATAAAAAGATAGACGTTAATTTTTCTTTAATATGTGAAACAAGAAAGCATAAGTCTCATAACCCTTTCCTAATCTACCAAATCACAAATTTAAAGCATGAAGTAGCACATGGATAATATTTTGATTCTTCCTCAAGTTGCGACCATTAAAAAAAAAAGATTCATCAGCTAATAGATATGAAAGTTATACAAAGGAACTACATAACAAGGGAAATATATCATTGGGAAGGAAAATACAATTGAACTATAGCTTACCACGACCACGTAACAAGCGCCTGACAGCTTCCAAAGAACCCCCCAAACATAATGCTGTTGGAAATGTTTTCTTACAATCCTACACAAACAAAAAAGGCAAATCTTTAGCACACATTATAACTCCCTAAACATGCATAACTTAGGAGGAAATATAGTTTGACAGAACTAGGTAGAAACTAAGAGAAATATGACTTGTAGTACATACTCCTCAATCAAGAGTCAGATTTTTTTATTCCTGAATAATAGGATAGCAAAAGCTAAAATCCTGCATAGTTCCTTATATACACCAGAGAATAGGTGATTTCCATTCCCTTCAAATATCAAAGTTCTACGATAGTTCATTAGACTCTTTTTGGTAACCTCAGACAACCTCATAATATGTTGTCAATCTATTTTATCAACAACTTCCTAATACACCTTCAATCAACATAGAGGTGTATATGTATATAAAGAAACCAATTTAGAAGCAAAAGTAGCAATCTTGATCACCCAGACATTTAGGCCTTAGATAACACAAATAGACAAGAAAGAACTTAACAGCAGAAAAGCTCACTACCTCCAATCGATCTAATAGGTTCTCAGCAACAGTATCAATAAAGGGATCCTTTGGACGCATCAGCCATGCAGCTCGATCGCGCTACAACCAAAAAACATCCAACATAAGAATACAATGCCGAAAGTATACAAAAAGTTGAGAGATGGGAATACAAAGAGGCGGGAGAAAAAACAAAATCTAATCGACAATGGGATGAGCACAAGTCAAAAGTTAGAAAGGAAGTTGCAGTGGAAGTCCAACGCTAGGCCCTCTCAAGTTTGACACATACTACTAGGCCAGTAGAGTTTAAAAAAAATACTGATGCCAACATAGCAAAAAAGAAAGGAGTCTGAGTTGTGAACCAACTGATGGGTATCACATTAGTCTGATGATTTCAGCTCAGAGAAAGAAAATTATTGACATATAGCAAATGTAACAAATTTTAAGAGGCTTTCCCGTGTTATTGTGTGTATAATGAAAACACTTAAAAAAAATTTAACCAACAGTTTAGCTCAAAATTTGAAATTTTGATTGGTATTCAGAAGGGTCTTCTTTAAACAGCTGAAATTGCATTTTCCCCATTTTCAAGTCAAACAATATAGCTGAAGTGCTGAACTCAACCAATACCCATTGTCAATTCACTAATTCTAAACCCTAATTTCATATCCTCACCCACATTTTTTTTCCAGTAACCATCTTCAAAGCTAAACAGCTCATAAATATACAACTTCAACTTCAATTTTCTTAACCATAAAAACAATCAAATTGCGAACATAAGGAACATTGTTTCGATAAAAACAATTACATATATAAAGTGGAGATCACGAGCTGACCTGTTTACGTTTGAAGTGGCGATCGAAGATCTTGGCCTTGGAAGAAGGGTGGGGTTCATGATCGGCGCCGGCGTCCGTGTAAAGGGAAGCGGACGAGAAGATACGACGGTGGGGTTCGACTTCTCCGAAGATTCTTCTTATTTGTTGCAGCTGCAACTGACTTCTCCGATACGCTGAGAAAGCTCTCATTTTTCTTGCGAAATTGGCTTCACTTCTCTTCGCCTACAGTTTCAACTACAAGAGCTTATTTTCTTCTTTCTTTTCCTTTTTGTTATGAATTAGCTTTTGGTCCCTTCAACATTTCAATTTTGCCACTTTTTTTTTTCTCGAGGTTTTTGAGATGGGTCCGCGATCAACACGGTTGACACTTTTAAACCGTTCAAATACACCCAGCCTAACCTTCACTCGAACCGAAAACATCCACCAGATAAAGTGGGGCTAGCTATCCCAGCAAGTAATTTTCTAAACTCAAAACCAAGACCTTACTTAAAGGAAAATGAAGCATGTACCACTTCACCCAACACCCCTTGGTTCAATTTTGCCGATCCCCTTGGTTCAATTTTGCCGATTTAGATGGTTCGTCTTTTTTGGACTCGCACTTTTTCAAATTTAGCTCTTAATTAAGATTTTACATGTATTAAACTCTTGCAATATAAATGAAGAATGTGGGTTGTTACAAATGAAAAACAGATGTGGATAGCAGGTTGTTCTAAACTGTCACGTCAATTATTGAGAACACGTCATCATATCAAAGCTCCGAAAGGCTCACATCAGCCCAACCCGTGCATCATGGTCTGAAGATATAAATGAAAGACCTAATGTACCGACAATATCAAATTTTAAAATGTTGTATTAACATATTGTTGACTCTCGCTTTAATTTTCATCTGTATATTTTATAGGTTCCCTCATTCTTGATTCTTGTTACTCAGTTCTATGGAAGTACAACATGTTCTGCAAAACAAGCTGAGTGTCTGCACAACTTACAACTATGTGAAAAAATTAAAGAAACTCAGTCATCCATATGCTGCAGCTGCAACAATATGCTCGCGCCTGCTCTGAATAAAACTCTCCCGAAATTCTTCGAACTTGTCTTCCTTGATAGCTTCTCTTATAGACCTGAAGAATCCCAAATAGTGGTGTGTATTGTGCCTGCAATAGCATGAACATTAGTTCTCTTAATGAGCAAAGCCACGCAAAATGGCGAACAATATTTCTGTAATAGCAACAAAACTAGGTGACAGAGATCGTACAATTCTAGCAGAATCTGGGCCAGCATTTCGTGGACATTGAGTAGATGATTTATGTATGCTTTTGTGTGATTCTTGCACGTATAACAAGTGCAGTTTTTGACAATTGGTGACGTATCTTTTCTGGATGAACAAAATGAAGAACACGATAAGATTAAGTATGATATCAAATGAGCTGCCCACGAAATGAAGATCATTGAGATAAGTTAAAAGATTGCACTGTAAGACATTTTGGCCTTTTGGGTTGAATAAAAAGTTTTGAACTTTGCATACAAAACCAATCACAAATCTGAACATCCGCATCCATATATTCATAAAGGAAAAATCAATATTTGCAAACTTCACATTACCTGTACACTGTTGCCCTCAAATTAATCTTTGTCGTGTCACTTCCATTATCATACATCGGATAATCAGATTCTTCAGCCTCATTTCTGTTCAGTGGAAAGGTAAGTGCAAACCCTCCAATTGTAAGTTGGTAAGTGTACCTGCAAAACAGACGCATGATTCTACTCTTAGAGACAGATCACATTAAGGATGATTAGCTCATATTATGAATACACAGCGGACTGAGCTACATACGCTGAATCAAAAAGATCGATTCCAGAAGCAACACCTTGCAAGACCTCCTCTGTATAAATAAGATAAAAAAATTATTTTGCTAAAAGCATCTATTAAGAATAATATAGCTCAAAGTAGATACAGTCTAGAACGCAAAACAAATACTGCTACATGCAGAGTACGATAGCAGATAAGATGAAAGTTCAAGCAAAGAACCAAACTGAAATCTGATAAACAGATCCAAAAGATAATACAACATTTCAAAAAAAAAAATCATTTCTTAATTCAGGTTTGATGCTAACCTAAGTATCACACTATCATAGTATACAGTGTACGAGACTATGCATCAATTGAAATGAGCTTAGCTTACACACGAGGCATGAAAATTCCTTTTGATTAACTGAAACAGGAACAAAGGATTTCCAATGGAGTAAAAGTTTGGCAACTTAAAGCAAAATTATAAAAACCATACCTGGAAGTGAAAGCCCGCAAATTAAGCGTGGCCTTTCGTCTGGTAAGTTCTCCTGAGCATTTGGTTGCAGAACAAAAAATCAGAAACCATGAAGGAAAAATTGTACATGTTTTCAATTTTGCTGCAGCTCTAATCTTACCTACGATGCTAAAAAGAAAAGTAATGCTGTTGAACATTAGTGAAACCAAGTATGCACGGCCTATGCCCTATAGTTTATCTCTTATTTTTCAGACTGCATAGAAACATTTATTTAATGTTAAGAAAATGCATTAATTTCATTATAAATGTTCTTCATTTATTATAATTCACGATGTATGCATTTTCTATGAGAAATAAAAATTCTGCTTTGTTGCAGTGATGCAATCTACTGGAAAAACTAAGGATGAGTTCAAACTTTGGGCACAAAGAGACATATGTCTTACAGTAACAGCATCGAGGAGAGCAGGGCGCTCTTCCATACTTTCTCCGAGTCCAAAACCTCCAACCCAATAACCTGCATAGTGTCTTCTAATCAACAGAGGAAAATGCTGAGAGCCAAAACTAATCTCTTATTCAATAACCTCCACAAAAATTACCAAGAACTATGAAATTTGATTGACATCTGACGCAAAATAGCAAGAAAAGAAACTTTATATCCTACTCATTATGAAGCTTAAAAAACTTGTTTCTTTGTAATGAAATTAGTAACAGGAATTCTGATAAACGCAACGCAAACAAATTTTATTTTATTTTATTTTATATTTTTTTTTTTTGAAGAACAACGCAAACAATTTGAGTAGCAAAAATAAATCAATTATATTTTTAATCGAGCATGTTGGAGGTGTAAACACACACTCGCGGTGGAAAACTATGAAGGAAGACAGATAGAAGGCAACTTTAAGTCTAATAACAACCTTCTGAATTAGTTAAAAAGTTACATAGAAGTCAAATTAAGCAATACAATTATCATAAGATGTATAACAATGCCATATGTCTTCATCACATATTCACAAACAATACATCTTTGAAAGAGACATACAATACATGGAAATGCATATGCAATAAGTTGCATCATGAGAACTAATGATTGTAGGAAAAGCTATATACTATGATGAAACCAGCTGAAGTATTATTGTCAATTAAATAATAATTAAAAAGCATATAAAGTTATAAACTATGGAAATATAAAGATACCTGACACATCTCGTTTGGCAACCTCTTGAGCGCATCGTTTCCTTGCCTCAACATTAGACCCTCCAACAACAGACCCGAAAACGGCTCCATCTGCCTATATACAATGGATTAGTGCATGTACAATAGCAAACAATCTAAATTGGGAAACACATAGTATTTAGTCAGACTACAATGAATTTCAAAATTATAAATACAATTCACCATATCCAAATTTGTATATCAGTAAAGAGCTTAGACCTTTTAGTAAGACTATATTTTAGTTTCAGATGATATGTTGAGCATATAAGATTACCATTCGCACAATAATTCTGTTATTTATTGTCCACGCATAACCTGTGGAAGTCCACTAAGAGTTCATGTATTAAGAGTTATACTAATTTAGTTCTTCCATCATGGACCTTCTTATTCCATTTAAGTGCCATGTATCCCAGTAGGAATAAGATCTTGAATACTTTTAGTAAACCAATGATATCTGATACGTCTTCGTAGCAATATCAGATGATGCTCTTGACCCATTAATGTCCTCCAAAGCATTAAACATTGTTTACCAATCATAAGCTGCATATGACCAGAGTTAAATAAAGGCAAACATAAAATGCACGAACTCCCAATAATATGTGTAGCGTTGTAACCTATAACCATGTCAAACTATGGTCACTTCCCTATCCAAATCAGTAGCTGATGTGTGTTTGTCCTTCCTAAACCCTCAGAATGTTCTTAAATTCAGGCTTATAATACTTAAACATAAGCTTCGCTTTTACCTTGAAATACTCTATCAAATATATATCAAAGTCACTGATATATATAATGTTTCAACTTCCAGAGTGATATCTAGTTCCAAAGATAAACCTATTCTTTTGAGACATTAAACTTAAGTAATCTAACTATTAACAACAAATAGTTTAGGCAGCTACCATCATAAACATGAGTGGTATTCAATGCTATAGAGAACCATACAAGGAATAGCTTTTTCACATTTCCGGTATGGAACAATGAACAACAAAGCAGATCAAACCAGTCCACCATTCATGAAAAACAGGTTTTAAAAGTTGATATCAATATAGTTTTCTAGTAATGTAGAACCTTTTAGGTAGGAAAAAAATAAGCATTCAAGCATAAGCCAAACATAAGTGCCTTTCTTGTTGGAAGGAATTAGTCTTCTGTACACTTCACCATGTTTATTATAAAACTTATTCCAGTCTATAACTCAAGCAAGATATGATGACTAGTATCATCTAAAGCAGTAGCTCATGACATCCAAAACTATTTCTTGAAGACAAGATTAGAAGGATAGGACTTTTACAGACTAACCTTGTTTAGTTTAATGCATTGATCAAGCCATCTAATAGTACGATCAACCGAGATATGATTCCTCTTCTTGGTGACCCATGCAGGCACTTCATCAGCCAATGTGGCCCAAATGTTTGGCCCCAAGGAGGAAATCATTTCCATGTAATGAGCAGGTTTAATCTGCACGAATATACAAAAACATGGATATATTGACAACATAATACTGAATGGGAAAAGGAAAAATGAAAATCTCGAAGTGGGTAGAGTAGAGGTCCAATTCAACCCTTGCCCTCTTTTATGATGAAAATATATCTGGCTCAGTTGAACCAACTAGTGCCCCACAAGGAAGTACATGAAAACAAGAAGCTATTTGGATAAATTACCAGAAGACGACCACATGGAGTCTCAAAAGATGCTCCAAGTTTATTAGTGCTATCACATTCTGGAAGGCACTGAATAGAATCCCTTGGTACAGCTGCCATACTATATTCATGTAAACCAACCATCTTATGTAGTCCTCCAATGTCTGATATAGTCTTCCATGACAGGCCTTCCAAACTGCAAATATAATTTTGCACTAGTCAGAGAACTGGTAACTATAAAATCAAACAAAACTTGCATTAGAACAGGACCAAGAGTCTTATAAAAGGGTAGATGTCAAAAGATCTTTCAGCCAGGAGGAATGGAAAAAAACCTCATTTTTAAACAATGTTTCAATAATGAAGGTTTACAGGTTGCAGGGACAGTTGTCAAACCAACTGTTAATTGTTTGGTTGATTTAAATCATTGACTGATAAGGTACCAAAACATAGGTTACCATACCAAATTTGTCACAGTCAAATTCACAAACAATTGGTGGGTACAGTATAGATTGGTAAAACAAACTTACAATGAAAAAAAATCTAGTTTTTATCTAATTGTTTCAAAATTGAAGGTTTACCAGTAACAGGGTCAGTATATATATGTACAACAAGTAGCAAAATTGTAAACCATGCATATGTTGTTAGAGACATTTTCACAAACAGTTGGTGGGCATGTGAAAGAAGCTTACAAATGAAGAGGACTGACTTGGAGGAGACGAGAGTGAGGAGATGGGAGAGAGGGGAGGAGGTCTGGAGGGATGAATTGAGGTAGTCCCTTTCGCGTTGAGAGGAGAAGGGACGGAGTTTCAAGCTCTACCGGACCCACCTGGAGGACACCAACCCTTGCTCTCCCATTGCTCCATGCCTTGGCCACTGAAAACTTCATCTTCAACCTCTCTCTCGCTCGGTAACAACGGAGTGTCAGTGAATTGCAGTAATGGTGACAATGACGGATATAGATGGAGATAAACCAAGGAAGAGACACGGAAGAGAACGAAAACGAGAGGTGGCTCCGTTTACGACCGGCACTGACTGGTGCGAGCTTAAAACCTTAAACCCTATGGGCACTGTTTAACTAATTTTTCCAATAAAATTAGGGGAAAATTAGACTTGTCTATTTTTTATTTTTTATTTTTTTTATTTTTTTGGTCTAAACCATGAGGTTCCTGAGCCGGTCCGCAAAAGATTTGTCTATTTTGTTTCTCTACTTGTCAATTTTATCATTTTTCGTGGCATGTTCGAATATAATTCTTGAATGTTCGTAGTTTTATTGGGGCATGAAAGTCTAGTCACTTCTCTAAGCCCGACACAAAAGGCTACAGTTTAGTCGAAATATAAGTTAATTGATTCGTAAACCTACTTGCAAAACAAAAACGTATACAAACAACCTGCTGAGAACAAGATTCAATCAAAATATTTACTCATTCTCATTCTCAACAAAAACCAATGACACAACTACAAGTAGAATTTCATACCAAACTCAAAACTCTTTCAAAATCCAACTTAAATTCTCAAAAGAAAGTGAAAACTATAACCAAAAAGTTATATTCAGCGCCATGAATCAAGATTCGGAACATATAACATTTATTATTTGGAGACAAAATTCGGAATACATATAATAAGATCTTATCACTAAAAAGTTAAATCTAGTTGTGCACGTAAGATTTTTCAATGAAATTTGACATCGGTTGACTTGGACTTAACAATAAAAGAGGAATCTCAACTCTAGCGCAATGATGAGATTTTACTCAATCATGGTGGTCGATGATGGGGTTACACCATATGTTGGTGATCATGGCGGAAGCAATGGTTGATGTGATTAAAAAAAAATGAAGGGAATAACAATAAAAATGAGAATCATTCATTCTTATTTTCATTAAAAACTTTAATCTAAACACAACTTTAAGAAAATTAGGATGGGTTGTTGCGTGTGAAACCTCGAGACTGAAAAGTTGAGTATGAACCAAAATTCTTGAACTATTTTCAAGTTTGGAGTGTAAAATTAAGAGTAAATTAAACTCAATTATTATATGTACCAAAAAAAAGTACATTAAAAGATGATTTCCCATTCTCTTAAAAAATAAAAGAGTATTAACCACTCTTTGTCATGTTTTCAAATTTCAACTCCTAGAAGACTTGAGGAAAGCCAACACACATGATCACCCATTATTTCCAAACCATTGATCATCATTTTATGGAAAAGAGCAATATAAAATTATCATCAACCTCTCCAACAACATTACACCTTCCAGAATCAAAAAATTTAAAAATATATATCAAATTATAATTCAACAAACCTCTGCAGATCCACCAACCATGCATTTGTTTATGTTCAGAGTGGATTTCATGTCTACATCATGATGCTCCCACTTTTATTTTTCTTTCTTAGTTTTGCTTCATTTTCAAGTTTCATCTCACCTCTCAATCAACATAGTACTCTACTTATATTTTTAATTTTTCATTTTATGGTGGTTTTCTAAAATAAATTTCAAAATTGGTTTGGAAGGTAAGTAACATCTCTTATCAAGTTTGTTAGAGAAAAAAGAATAATCATTTGAATATCATCTACCACCTCTCTTCCTTGCCTTACAAAATGGCTCCTCAAAGCTCCAATTGTATCATCTCTTTCTCTAACAAAATCAAAGAACCATGAGGTCCAAACCCCAAGTTTCCATCAATTTCAAGCTCATTCTCTTCAGCTTCATCTTGCTCTTCCTCCTCCTCATTCTCATCATCAAATCAACCTCTTCTTCTTCATCATCTTCTTCCCAATTGGAAACACCCAACACTGATCAGATTAGTACCCATCTATCAAATCAAGATCAAGAACAAGAACAAGAATCAAGATCTACTTCAGATTGCCCAACTCTTCCTGACCCATTGACAACAGCACCAACATGCAACAAAATCCCACCTTCCCTAGCCTATTCCCTAATCCACTATGCAACAACCAACATCACCCCACAACAGACCTTCAAAGAGATCTCAGTCTCTCTGAGAGTCCTAGAAAAGAAGTCCCCATGCAACTTCCTTGTGTTTGGTCTTGGCCATGACAGCCTCATGTGGACCTCCCTCAACCATGGAGGCAGGACTGTGTTTCTTGAAGAGGACAAGGCATGGATTGGGCAAATCAAGGAGAAGCTGCCCAACTTGGAGGCCTACCATGTGAGCTATGACACCAAGAGACACCAAGCTGATGAGCTCTTCGAGGTTGGGATGGGTGATGAGGAGTGCAAGGTTGTGGGTGACCCAAGATTCTCCAAGTGCCCTTTGGCTCTCAAAGGGTTCCCAAGTGATGTGTATGATGTGGAGTGGGATTTGATCA
>JAYMTF010004420.1:0-13173 GCA_036897485.1 Pelargonium nanum | reverse complement strand
TAATTCTATTTTTATTCATACTCAAATTTTTATTTTGTTTAACAATTTTTATTATTGTTGATGTTTAGGAGTTTTTTTTTATTGAGATTGATGAAGAAACAAGTACGAAAAAACGAGATTAAAAAAATAAGAAGAAATTTCATCGAGTAAGTATCAAGCGACGATTGTTATATAATTTATTTGTATCTAATAAACAAAATATAATTTATGTGTGGTGATACGTATGTACATATAATTTATTCTCTTGAGTATAATTATGTAATATTTTATTTATTTATATTCAAATTACAAATATAGTCAATATATTTTTTCTTTGCCCCTACAACGCACGTGATCTAATCTAGTAATATTATAATTAGATAACGATGGAATTGAATATTTGAGGAGAATGAGAATGAAGTTCATTTTTAGTGTCATTCTTTCCATTAGTGACGGAAATATAATTTTTGCTCTACGGAGGCAAACTATAAGAATGATTTTTTCATTAAACTATTATGACAAAAAATAAAAATCTTGTGGAGACAAGAATTTAAATTTTATCAACTAATATAGACATATACCAGAATTTCAATGGATAAATTAAAGAATTTAGTGGAATAATTTTTCTGTGTGGGGGTAGTTGCACCCAAAGTTCTCCATGTGGATCCGTCTTTGTTGGCAGTACCATCGTTAGAGATTCACACGGCAAAACTAGGAGGTTCTTCAGGCCCACTATACATGATGACGACGTATTCGTACGAGTATCTGAAGTGCCCAACAAGAAGAGATAGATCCTAGTCTTGAATTGGTGGCCCAAGAGTATAATGAAGTCTCGTCAAGCTCACACATATCTCGGCCTCCACCATTCTTTGGTGAGTCGTCTGTGCCTGACGTCAGGCGTAGAGAGTCCTAAGCGTCAGTATTTGCCTTGTTTATGCATGCGTAGGTCCATGCACACATCGTCACACTGCATGTTAGACTTGAGGTCATCGAAGAGGAACGATAGAATCATCCTGAGTTTTCTAGGTGGAGAATGTAGCAGGAGGCGAGACAACATGTTGTGGACTAGGAACAAGATTCCCTATGGTTTCATACTAATACAAGACTTATCCAACATGAACAAAATTTACTATAGGAAGTGAGACTGCGTGTCCAAAGCGATAGAGCATGATTCAAATGATTAGTGTGTTACAATTTCGATAATGATGTATTATGGACGGGCATGACCCTGATGGTTCTCTCTGGTGCTATACCTATTGCCCTTGCTCGGCTGACAACATCTAATAACTCCCGGCTGTCTCGGCCTGGTAGTTAGAATGTTTTTAGATAGGATTAAGGTTAGAAATAGTCCCTATACTATCCAAAACGTTTCAGTTTAGTCCTTGTACTATCAAGTGTTTCGATTAAATCCAAAGTACAAGCAAATCGTTAAAATTAGTCCAAAGTATTTCGAAAGCGTTCCAAATTAGTCCATTCCGTTAGATGTATTGACGGAATCCGTTAAGTGCACTGATGTGAAATTTTTTATATTTTTTTATATAATTTTTTCCTACATGACGATGACGTGCGTGCTTACGTGGCATTTACAAAAAATAAAATTAAAAACATATCTTAAGCGACAAGTGTCATTGGTTGATTGGGTTTCATATTATTATTTTAGTATATTTATATGTAACTTTACATTTTTACCCTTTGATCTTTTCAAAGATTTATTTTAGCCCTCTTTTTCATCTCTCTCTTTCAGCTCTGCATCAGCGGCGACAACAATTCCGGCGACGATTCTTGCTCCTCCTCTTCCGACAACTATTCCGACAACGACCTCGAGCAGCAATGAAGCTCGGTCCAACAACAACATTAGAAGATCTTGCGATTGGGGTCGATTTCGATGCCGATCTGACCCAAATATGGCCGGAGGAGGGCTACACGCCGCCGCCGCTTGAGCACTCGTCCGAGTCGCCTTCTTTCAAGATCGACGCTCTCTATCGCATCCTCCTCCCTTACTTCTTCCCCTCCGCCGCCCCCACCGCCACCAAGAAACGCCTCAGCACCTCCCTCCGAGACGACCTCCCAAACGGAAAAAACAAAGACAACGACGAAGCCCACCGATCCGACGACGGCAGCGACCGCACCCCCTCCTCTGAAACCGCCGCGGCGGACGCGACTCCTCTGGCTTCACCGCGGCCGCCGAAATCGATGGTGATCGGAACCATCTACGACCAGCGCCGAGGACACGTCTCGCTCCTCCTCGAGCTCTCGATCCTGACACAGCAGTTGGTAAAGGAGATGCAATGTGGGCTTGTTCGGATCGCGCTCGAGTGCGACCGGTCGGAGCTCAGCGCCTGCCCGCTCCGTTCGGTGCCGGTCTGGACGTTGTACTGCAACGGTCGGAAAATCGGGTTCGCGGGGAAGAGGAAGGCTAGCGACCAGACCCGTTTGATGCTGAAGACGATGCAGTCCATGACGGTCGCCGCCGGCGTGATACCGCCCGGGTTCGGGTCGTCGGAGACGGAGGAGATTATGTACATGAGAGCCAATTACGAGCACGTCGTGGGTAGTGCCGACTCGGAGTCGTTTCACCTGATTAACCCGGACGAGTGCCCAGGTCAAGAACTCAGTATCTTCTTGCTCAGGTCGAGGTAATTGGGTAAATTAAAAAGATGGTTTTTTTCAATACTTTTTGGGAGTAAACAGAGGTTAATTATTAGTGGTTTTGAGAAGAATTTGGGGCTGATTTTAGGGTTCTTGTGAATTTGAGAAAGGGCTTGAAAACTTTGCGTTTTCTTGCTTTTTTGGTGAAATTTTATGGTGGCTGCTTTATTGGAACTTGGAAGGCAATTTTTACATTATGTTTTGTAGTGTTTTTGTGCCTTTTTTTCTTGAAGAGGTAGTAGAAGAATTGGTTTGGGGATAGCTTTGGATGTGACCATGTAATGGGTTTGGTTGAAAGTTGAGGTTTTTACATTGTAAATGTGTCATGAAAATTGTCTTCAATACATATGAAGTTCCATTTCTGGAAATTTTTAGCATTTCGGTTACTTTGATCACTATGGATGTTCATGTTCTGCAATTCTTGCATGTTTCGGTATTGGGACATTTCGGTTTGAAGATCAAGAATGGTCTTCTGTGAATTCTAGGGTTCTTGTTTAGTTGTTTAAGCAATTTTTGTTGTGTGATCTTGGATTTGAAGACATTTTGTGTCACCCACAAAAGGACCAAATTTGAATGTTCATAGCCTTGCACTTCTGGAGTTCACAAAAGACATATTTTTTTCTGAAACATGGACCACTTCCAACCAAGAAGGAAAGGCACCAAACACACTTGTGGCTCCAACTCTTTTGCATCATTTCAATCACCAATACAACCTGTCATGTGTCAGCTAAGCTCAAAATTTTACCTCACATTTCATTTTCAGTGTCCTCAGTTAGTGTGTGTGTGTGTGTGTGTGTGAGAGAGAGAGAGTGTGTGTGTGTATAGTATGCCAGTAAATAGTCTGTGCTTGAAGCAACTGATCTTATTCACAGTTACTGATCTTAGAAGGTAAAAGGAGAAAGATATATGAGGCTTGCATGAAAAGTATTCAAATTTTAGCTTCAAATCTCAGGCACCGCTTATTTGTCCTTGAGAGAATAGTCATCTCGAACCTTGGTTTTCTTTATATATGGTGATTACAAGCTTCTACCAGTAATCTAACTGATCTCAGAAGGTAAAAAGAGAAAGTACACGAGGCTCACATGAAAAGTATGGCTTTCCTGTGAGTACTTTTCTTGGACCTTGCTTTGCTTGATATATGCCGATTACAAGCTTCTGTCAGGCACCGACAAGTGCAAGACAAGCAAACTGTATATTGACTGTGGTACTTTGCCAGGCTCTTGATCTGCATGAAGCCTCGGATTGTCAATTCATTGCTTGTTACATCTAACAGGTATGCTTTTACTCGGAATATTCTCCTTGTATATGAACTAATTTATATGCTGGCTTAGCCGCCCTTTTTGTTATTTACAGTATCTTTGTTTGCTTTGTAATCATCCAAATGATAGAGCTATAAAATAATGCTTAGTGCAAAGTGAAAAAAGAAAGCTGAGAAATGAGAACTTTAGTCTTCATGCTGAAGGATACTTTTGTTTGCCAAAAAAGAATTGGAATCATGTAAAAAGTGATACACTACAGAGTATGATTTTCGATTATTTTTCTTGTAGATCCTTATTAATCTTAGCTTTTCCTTTTGGGGGTTGAGGAGGGATCGGGAAAAGGCAAAAGAAATAAGCCAAATGACCCGTCTAATCCATGCTTTTAGGAGTTGATTAGGTCCTAAAACTGAATGAGAACCAAACAATGTTTGTTACCAATAGCATATTCACCTTCTTTCTGCTTTTGAGATGATTGGACATTTCTTCGAAGTTGGATGTCGTTTCTCTGTTCCCTGAGTTACATTGAAAGAATGATCTGATATACTAACACAAAAAGAGGCATGAATAATGATATATTGATATGCAGCTTCAAAACATGGCGAAGAGCGTTGAATCGTGTTGCGCATGTTAGGTCCTAAAACTGAATGAGAACTAAACAATCTTTGTTACAAATAGCATATTCACCTTCTTTCTGCTTTTGAGTTGAACAATTCTTTGAAGTTGGATCTGATATACTAACACAAAAAGAGGCATGAATCACGATATGTAGCTTCACAATTTGGCTCGAAGAGCCTTCAAGTGTTGAGCGTGTAAAGTTTCTAAGTATTTACAGTTTATCTAGCATCACAACTTGGTGAAGAGCCTTGAAAACTTGTTTCTGCATAAAGAAGTTGGAGCTTGTTTCTGCATAAAGAAGGTGAAGAGCCTCGCAGTTCATGTACCATGATATGCATCATAAAGGTGGAGATTTTTTAACCCTATTGTGCTATCTTCTGGACATGCATAAAAACTGGCTCGAAGGATCAATATATTATGCGAAAACTTATTTCTGCATACAGAAGTTGGAGCTGGTATCATGTTGCGTGTGTTAAGTTTCTAAGTATTTACAGTTCATCTAGCATCCAAATTACCAATATGATATGCATCATCATCATCAGGATCTTTCTTGCCGATGCATAACTGGCTCGCAAGATCAATATACTTTGCGAAAACTTGTTTCTGTAGAAAGAAGTTGGAGCTGTCTGTTGCCTCCAAGGATCTTTCTTGCAGATGCATAACCATTGGTGTCTGATTTAGAAGAACAATGAAGAATCTGAACTTTAAGGTAAAAAGAGAAACCTAAACCTTGTATTTGCTATGTCCGGTGCGCGTAAACTGATATGTGATCACATGTCTTGCATTGCTGGTAAGGAGGAGGTAATCTGCATCCCAAGGACTAGATGCATCTTTTGTATGTAATGATCTAAACCTCAGGATGCAGATTACCCAGTCCTTACACAATATCAAATAGAGCAACTCTATGATGAATGAATATATATAACATATGTGCATAGAAAAATAGAGGGCTAAATAATAAGCTGTTTGAAGGTTTTTTTGGGGGGAGAGAGAAGAGCTTTGAGGTTCATATGCATGGTAACATGAGAATTTATAATGGTTGATAAAGTTCACATGATTTATTCTAGTTGATTTACTACAATTTTGGTCCTCTGGATGGGATCCGACTATTTTGGTATCTGAACTAAATATATTTGAATATATTCCCTCAAAAATTAGAAAAACGACCAAAGTGATTCTGATGTTGAGAATAGTTAACTATTCTGTTACTTTTGTTAGTTTTGTTGACATGGTAAAAAATTACAATATTTATATTAACTACGCAATCATCGCTGACATGACATCTCATTATTGCTCTTTCAGTAACTGATTGTGTCATTAATTCATTTTTTTTTTTAAGTCACATTAACCATAAACGAAAAAATTAACTGTACTTAACGCCGGGACAACTTTAGCCGTTTTTTCTAATGTTTAGTTCGGGTACTAAAATGTTAGATAATCGAGTGATTTCATATATCTTTTATCATAAAAATCCTAATATTTATTCTCCCTAAGTAGAGAGAAAGGTTTTATGTATATAGTATAAAGTCATAATAATTGATAAGGTGCTCTTAATTTAGAATCATGGATGGATTGTGTTCTTTCTCAACCAATGATTGGCAAAAGATTTTTCCCTTTACATAGAAAATGATGGTTCTGTCTCAACAACTTTTTCAACGTTAGCAAGAGATCTTCCCCAAGCTTGTCTCTACTTCTTCAAAATCCCATGGAAAATATCCAAGAAATCAAAAACAACCATTATAATAATAATCAAGATCTTGTTTCTTGAATAATTATGGGTTTAGTGTTCTTGAAGCTTTACATGGCAATTCAAGAATCTAGAGCTTTATGATAACAATTTGCTCTTGTCCGATTCTTTAGCTTTTGTCTTGGAGCGTGTTTGTTAACACTACTGAGAATTAGACTAATTCAAAACAAAATAACATAACTGAGAGACCAAATTGAAACAATATAAATCGTTTGAAAACTAATTTACAAATGAAATACTTAAGGTAGTGGCACAGTTGGCTACACAAGCTGCGTGAGTAAGAAGAGCTCTTGCGTTCGATCCCGCTCAATACGCCCCTAAGGAGAGATGAGTTTTAACTGAGACTTACTCACAAATGGAGATTGGTCTGGGTGTGGTAAAACGGCTTAAAAGGATCAACTCACGAACCCCATGGCTTGGACCGGGAAAAAATAGTTACAAATGAAATCAAATTATGTACCAATTCAAAACAAAATGAGTAGATCTAGACCAAAATAGAATAACTTCCAATGAAAAATAGAAGGGTGTGCCACATTTGCATGATTTGTTTCAATGTCTCAATCTCCTTTATTTTTACTGACATGTGTATCATATTCTATTCTCTTGGTATTGAAAGAGGCACTTCATATCATTAGTGGGTGTGTTTGGTTGCAGAGAATTTGAGGGACATCTGCAGAATAATTCTGCATCCAAGGAGTATATAACATAAAACCATAGACAAGTGTAAAAGAGAAAATGACACCACAACAGTGACTGCAAGATTCATGGCATGAAGCCAACACAAAACTATGGTCTCTGTCATGAAAATGCCAATCATAGTACAAAAAATGGCATATTAATGTAATGACACAAATGTTCACATGTAACTTGTATGTAATTTAGCCATTGTCATCTAAAATTACACGAGAAGAATCCGAAAGGTAAATAGCTCTAAATTGACCGTCAGTGAACAGCCCTATTAAGCAAGTAACTCCAAGCGCTTGCACGATGGAAACAACTGATATAGCAGAAATGTAAAACCATAAAATGGTTTGAAACTTAGTTGTGTTCTAGTTAGAGTTTTCGATAAAGGGCAAAAAGAGAAAACCTGTTGTGATATGATGACTATCAATGGATACTACTACAACTAACTACCTATGCACAAAAATGGGGGTATCATGGCAGCAAGCTACAAAATTTACTGCCATGGAATTTCTCAATGAATACCACCGGAAGAACGTTTCTTTTTATACCTTCCTTCTTCTCGCGTTTGAAGCCGGGATCAATGACGTTGTCATTAGCTGCTAGACAAGCGTGATAGAAGGATCTTTAGAGCCTCGTAAGTCATAAAGACAATGCCTACACCAGGAACAACCTTGTAGTATTCTGGCAGAATCCCTCTATACAAGCCACGAAGCCCTTCGGTCTGGATTATGCGCCCAAATGTCCCAAACAAGCCGGTGTTATAGACACGGGCCCGACCACCAACCCCTTCCAATTGCATCCTTCGCCTCACGAGATCCAGAGGAAATGTTACTGTAAAAAGAAAACAAAAGATTAAGGTGTAAAGAGTCGGCAAACAGACCAATAGACCATTCAACTATAACTTAATAGCATTGCTTCACTACATTTCACTTCAAGCAATATTAGTTCACCACCCTAGGGACGACAAAACATGAAAATAATACTTTTAAGTACATCAACAAAATTAGACTAGCAATTCATGTTTCGGGTTGAAAAAACCCAAGCCGAGCTCAGCCCACAAAAGGTTGCAGGTTTTACGTAGATGTGTGGGTTCACACAGGTTTGCCCGATCCACACTTTTCATACGGAAAACCCTGACCTGTCTCAAAAATTAATCGAATTTGCTACCCAAACATGAGTGCCTGCGGATTCGGGTCTAAAATGCCAGCTCTAAACTGAGTCGAGGAAGCTCAATTCATCCCTTAACTTCCTAGCCAATTATAAGTGCACTGTAACGAGTTCTAAAAGAATTAAGTTAGGCAAAAGAAAATTGTGGAACTAGAGGACATATAACAAACAGAGTTGGCACCTAAGATTGCTTCTTCAAATGCAAAAGAATAATCATCATTTAAAAAGTTCAATGATATCGACGATCTAGTCTTCAAGGGAAACACTAAATAAGAATTCAGAAAGGCTATTCATAAGTGAGTATAGACCATATATTCTTCTTGCATTAATTAATCACTCACAAGTTGATGATGCAAATCCTGAAAGACTGCCACTTGCAAGACTGATCACAACGGGAGAATCATCGGGTCTGATGCAAAACAATAATAAGTTACATTACAAATTCAAGTATGTCAAGTATACCGAGGAAAAAAAAATCAAAAATAGTCCATGTACTATTCCATTCTAATACGTGTAAACTTTTTGTTCCAATTTAGCCCAAACTTATTCACTTCATTCTAATTTAGTCCAAAGCTTTCCGGAAAATGTTGCAATAAAAGACCTATCATTAAATAATGAAATTGCAGAAGTTAAAGCGTGTTGATGTGGATTTTTTTAAGTTTGCTGTTTCAATAATTAAAGTAGGTCCTTTTTTAAAACAATTTTGGGTAAACTTTGGATTAAATCAAAGTGGATAAGTTGAGACTAAACTAGAACAAAAAATAATGACTAAAATGGAATAGATGAAATAGTACATGGACTAATTCAGAAAACTATATGCCTCATCTTGAACCAATTATTGGGACGTTACCTTTTAGACTGCCAAAAAGATCTCATGGAATCATAAACTGAAAAGCTTATTGCTAAACTTGGTCCAACACCCTGCACCAAAAGAAAGTTTTAAAATCGCACTATAAGTAAATGGAAACAAATGAAGAACAAATAGAAGCATGGCAGCACCATACCAATAATGTTGCTCCAAGTCCCTTGTACAAACCAAAGAAACCTTCGTCTCTGCAAATGGTATGAAATGCATGTCCAACACCTCTATAGTAAATTGTATTTCTCTACAACAATTGTAACAAAGCTTGTTAAAAAAATCGGTCCAAACAGGACACATAGGCAAGAAATAGAAGAATCACGGTATAATAAAATTCTATAATGAGAAAAAAAATCTAGAGTATTGAGAAGTATTTGCATAAGAACTCAACACACTCGATGCATAAAGAACTTACCTGTGCTGCAAGTCGTGTCCTCACAAGATCCAATGGATAGGTGGCAGTGGCAGCTGTTATTCCAGCCAACCCACCACCTACAAAATGCACACCAAGGTCTGCACTTGCATTTCCCCTTATATTATCCCCAAGCATACTTTGAAAAAACTGCATTACATAAAAGAGAAAAATGATGTAAGCAAGTGGCATATGCAATATATTATTGTATTTATATAATAATATGAATCATTGAATTATGAACTGTATAAACCTTTTTGTAGCGTTCATAAGCATAGAAATTAACAGCAGAATAAGGAAGGCGGTGAGCCACAGTGACCAGATTACCCTTCCAGAATGCTCTAAATCCTTCCTCATTTACGACACGTGAAGCCTCATGCCATATGCTAGCCTTACTCAACAGTGCAACTTCAGAGTGCATACCTTGTATCTAAAAAGTTGAAATGACATGAAAAAATTAGATGCTTTGAGGTATATAAATTAAGTTCACAACACGTGGCATTAGAGCCATCCAATCAGAACTTTTTTGTTATAAATATGGAGAAAAAATTACAACTAAAATCTTGAGCGTTATGCACAACAAAATACAATTTCACTTGGGAAGGAGGGGGCATAAAAATATGAAATAACTGTTTTGTCAGAAAATTACGATTAATATCCACATTGTATCCTGTTATATTATCATAATTAGAAACCATATCCATGGATGCAGAATACATTGGAGCAACAACAATCCAAAACATCTCGACTCACAAATAGTCAACAACACAAGAAGAATACAGAGTACCCAAGTTCCACAAAACTTAGAAGAAAATACTGTCTAGTCAAAACATTCTCAATCTATTTCTAAGAAGGCTGACCAAAACACTAGCATCCAGTGCCTTCCTGACTGCAAACCAATAGAGTAATTGAAACTACACTAATGGAGGGAATTGATTCCATAAAGAAAGGATCAAGTTCTCTTTATGTTTTAAGGAAGGGTATATTCCCTAACTACTCTGTCAAGCTGTTATTGCTAAGGACAGGAATAGATTCTACCAGTAGAAAGTGTTAAAGAGAAAAGTGAAGATCAGAACCTAACTTCAGATTTCATCCAATGATAGAATGCCCAGAGTCCCAAACATACCATGATCTCCGTATCTCCAACCCCTTCTCCATTATTTTTTAAATTTTCTTAAAAAGCAGTTCTATAATTTCTAGAGCTGAACAGACAAATGAACAATCTTGAAGAAAATTAAAGGCAGTAGACCATGGTAAGAGAATCTAGACATTCCAACTCCGAAGCATTCTAATGATTAGTGTTTCTGCAAGTTTTCTTATCTTATCACTATCACACAATCATTTCAACTTCTCTGTTGATGACAAATAAGAGCTACATCTAGAGAATTTCCAAGTGTCTGTTTTCAGTAGCCTGTATTGAAAAAACTACAATCATATCTCATGTCTTATGCATGCAAGTCACTAACAGAAGCAAAAACTACGTAAACATTACCGTTACATATTACTAAACAAAGTGTAACAGCCAGAATAAAAACAAGTCCCCGGTGACAGCTACCGTCATAAACTAAGAGATGCTCAGCCACCACAGTCCAGTAAAATACACATACAACAAGTGAGAATTGAATTGTTAAAAAGCTACAGCAAAATATCCAAATATTTCCATCTACATAATCAGAAACAACAATAGGAAATTACCAATTTTTTTCAGCAAATATCTTGCACAATTTGCTTGCCCCAACTTATAATAAGAATCATCTCTGCCTATAAACCATGTTTCAGAACTATTTTCCCATTCAAACATTTGTCACTAATAAATTACACATTCCCAATCCCAGAAAAAAAGATCTCTCACACACACAAACCTCAAAGACCCAGATCAGGAAACCAAAAAAAGAAGCAAAATTTATCACCTGGAAGAGGATGGTGAGGCGAGCAAGAGGTGCCGTACAGGTCTTGCTAAAAGCGCCGGCGATACCGCCGGAGAGAAGCTGAGGCAAAGTTCCGAGCTCCGGCTTCTGATTGAGCGACCGCTTGGGCTGGCTCGGCGGCTGCAGAAACTTCCTGGCACCGCCATCAGGAGCAGAACTGAGAGCTCCTTCAACTACTACGCCACCAACTCGAGCGTCCATTTCTGCGAACCCAACCACTCGACCCTCTGGAAATTTCTCTGTAATTGATAAAAATGTGAGCTTTATTGCCGCATAGGTATCGACGATTGCGTGGAATGTTGGGTAAGAGACTAAAATTGGAAAGACGGAAGAATCATGGATTTGGAGAGTGGGGAGGTTGTTTGTTTCCTGAGAAAGTTGAGAGAAAATCCGAAAACCCTAATCAGGAGGAAATTGGAATTGAGCACTACGGCTTAGTAATAGGGTTTTTTCGTGGTTGGGACTTGCACAGTTGCACTGTTATTTGTTTATTTATTTAAAACAAAAGCATTTATTTATATATACAATTTCTAGGTGGTTCAAATTGAAACCAAAAAGTTTAATTATTTAATTCACTATTAGAAAAAGGATTTTCAATTTTACTTTTATGGTTTTCCTTTTTATATATCCAAAATTCCTAATGTACACTGATTTAGATAATTGGGAAATTTTGGGGGTAATGTATGATGAGAAATCATAGAAAATATACTTTTTTTAGATACATTACACATTAAAAGGGTGTACTATGGATTTTATATTCAAGAATTTATATACAAATTAATTTATTGTTGACTCGTTGTCATAGATGAGATTAGGTACAAAGTGTGGAGTGTGTTCTGTTTTAGATGTTTGGTTGGATGTCGTTCTTCGTCGCGATTAAATTTCACGCTACGGTGAAGTCACTTCCCTTGACGCGCCAAGGATACCCTCTTTCTTCGATGCGTTTTACGGGTTTCTTGATGTGTACACCTATGTGAGATTTATGCGGACGAGCGCTCAAGGGGTTGACTCCCTATATATTTTACTTTTTGCGCTTAGATAATACGTTAATGACACATGTCACCTCAATGACGATTATTCTAACTTATGATCTTTCAAAATAACATCATTATACAATATAAATAAATTTAATAACATTTAAATGTAAAAGGTACTAACATTTAATCTCAATCATTCTTTACACGTTTATGACAAATTACATGCTAATAAACTCTTACTAATAAAATAAACTCAAATGTATAGTTAATATTAAGACTTAATCAACTTTGTTTAATTTTTTTGTTAGTAATATAAACAAATTAGGTGGAAGATGACTGTAAAACCCATTTCAATTTAAAATCAAATCATTTTTATAATTTGATTGAAAAGTTTTGTTTAGATGCAATTTTATCCATGAACCATACTAACATATGAGGAAAAAAATATTTTTTTCTTAATGGTTGAAGCCAAAAGGCCCAAAACAATTAAAGGAATATATTTCATTTTAATTTTTAAATTATTTATTTTGTCCCGTATTAGTTATTAATTTAATATTTGTTCTTACATAGTCTCAAACCATGCTATTTTGTTTTGAATTAATTCAATCAATATTTGTGCCGTTAAACTAAGTTGATGTGACAATTGTTAACCGGATGTAACAAATCAAAGTAAAAAATAATTTAGATATCAATTTAAAAACAAAATAAAAATTTTTTTTAACACAGTTAAAAGACTAAAATAGAACATTTGTCAACCATTAATTCAAGAATTCTTTTTTTATACTCACTATTAATTTTTTTTGGTCTAAACCATGAGATTTTTGAGCGGGCCCGCACACATGCGGTTGGTACCTTTAAGCCGTTTTACCACATCCAGACTAATCCTCATTCGAGTCG
>JAYMTF010004419.1:0-13174 GCA_036897485.1 Pelargonium nanum | reverse complement strand
ATTGGTTTGGCTTAGGCTAAGCCAAAAATAAGTTGGCTTAGATTCCTTATTCTCAGAGTTTGAAACCCTAACGCATCTCATTCTAAAACGTTCCAAAAGTTATATGGTCGACCCTCTCTATTTGTGGTCCACACTTTCTTTATTTATTGATTAAACTCTCTTTCTCCATGGTCGACCCTCATTTGTGATTATCGACATTCATTATTAGGTCATTATATACTTATGTGGTCGACCCAAATTATGTCTAGGTCAACCGACTATTTGTCAACACTGAGAACTATCTTCTTCACTCTATTGTAAACTTTTTGTATATCTTAGTTTTTGTTTTTTGCAACTCACTCTCTACATTTTACCTTTATACCACTCGCTCTCTTCAGTTTTATTATGTATTCAATTTCAGTTTTTAGAAAACACCATTGCCTTCAACACGAATTGATGGTGGTGGTTGAAGGAGATAGTTCAAAATAAGATGAAGAATAATTTTGGTTGAAGTAGATGGGTCAAGGAAATTTTGGGGTTCATTTCTCTCACAGGAGCTTCTCACCTCCTGTGAAAACGCTCATGTGGACTTGAAATGTTTATATAGACATTTTGTTGTAGGAAAGAAGTAGATGAACCAAACAAACACTTAATGAGTTCGTACTATAGAGATTTAATTCCCTTTTTATTGATAATAAAAAAGAAGAATTGACTAGGAAGTAGAAGTATAAGTAGTGAAATAGTAGTATTTTGGTTGGTTACACTTAACAAATGACATAGTAAAAGAAAAATTTATGCTTGGAATGCGAGGCATTCGGTTGCAGCGGTAGGTCAGATTGAAACCAAAACAGTTGAAATGCAATTGGGAATGGTAAAGTAGAAACGGAACACAACAAACGGGTTGGTGGGAACCGGAAGGACAATTTGGTAAATCTAACTTTTCTCATAGTGCTACTGCTAGATCGTCTCGTCTCTCACTCACCTACCCAAACCCAAGTAGCTGCTGCTTCTTCTTCACAGATTCGCGCATTGAAAATGGGAATCGGCAATTCTTGATTTCAGAGTTAGGTGAATTCAACACTGACTTACAGAGCCACAGTCAAACAACTTCACATACATATACATTGCAATCGCTATTGCTATTGCTATTGCAACACCAAATATACCTATCAAATATCAATCATCATGGCAAGCATTCCGGTAAGATCATCTCGAATCTGTTCGGTTTCTGAGAATATTTTTTTGAATTTCGTTCTGATTCCGGTTTGTGAAATTATTGTTTTGGTGTTTGATCAGTTGGCTACTGCGGATATTCAAATAGTTGATGGAGTTCGGAGAAATTCAACTTACATCTGCGCTCCGGCGATGGCCGAATCGGTTGATCAGATGCTGGTTCAGATGCGGAAAGCAAAGGAGGTTGGTGCGGACGTGGTGGAGCTCAGGGTTGACTTCTTGAAAAATTTCTCTCCTAAGCAGGATCTTCAAATCCTCATTAATAACTCTCCTTTGCCTACTCTTGTAACTTACAGGTAGCTCTCGTAAACAAGATTAGATTCTAGTTTGATTTCTGATTACTTGTCTAATCTTTGCTGTCATTGTTGTAGACCCAAATGGGAAGGTGGTCAGTATGATGGTGACGATAGCAAGCGCTTCGAGGCTCTGCGCCTAGCCATGGAATTGGGGGCTGATTACATTGATGTCGAGCTTAAGGTTACTTTTTCCTTCACTTTCTGTTTATTCTTGTGTGGAAAATTACTACTTATTATTATTGTCATCTGTAGATCCTTCAATAGATATACAAGTATGTGTTAAAGTTTCGCACATCATGAGGTTTCATTGGTTTAAAAGTGAGTAGCAACTTGTTAGGAATTATGGGAATAGTGTAGATCAAATGGGAAGATAAGTGACAGGCTTTGATAAACAATGCCTCTCATTGCCATATCCTCTGCATTGGACCCTACCCTTGGATCTGCATGCACTTCGTCTGTTCTCTGTCCTGTCTCCAAAATCCAATGTTTCTCTGTTGTACTTATTTACTGATGCAAGCGGAGGTAAAATCTGTTATAGTTTAGAGAAAAATAGAAGTTGATGTTATGAAGATTTGAAGTTCCTTTCAATTTTCTGTCTGGATTATTTGGATATTCTTTTGTTTTTTATGTGATGCGGGCTGTCTAAACTTACTAAAGTGACCACACAACATAAGGTACAGAGATGTTTTTTTTTTTCAAAATTCTAAGCCATATGTCGAAGTGATCTGTAAATTAAACTATGACTAGTATAAAAGGTGGGAAAACTATGTATTTAAGATGCACTGTAGATGAGCATATGCCAACGCTTGAAGCTATGCTTATGATCTTGTCTACAATGAGAACAGTCATTGCTTGTGTTCTCGTTTGTAGTTGCTATGAACAATATACTAAGACAATCAATTTTGATCCTTGAAGGTAGCTCAAGAGTTCTACAATTACATCCAAGGAAAGAAGCCTGAAAAGGTCAAAATCATTGTTTCTTCACACAACTATGAAAGTACTCCATCTGTTGAGGAAATTGGCAACCTTGTGGCAAGAATACAGGCTACTGGAGCTGATATTGTCAAGGTTGCAACAACTGCCTTAGATATTACAGACAATGCACGCATGTTCCAAGTTCTTGTGCATTCTCAAGTGAGTAACATCCAAACTGTGGCATTGCTTGATAAGTTAGGATTCTCTTTACATTTTACATACTTTTTAACACAATAATTTTTGTACTGATACACATAAAGACCCTATGTTATGGTAGGATAAAAAAAAAGAGTGATATCAGATATCTGCTATCTGCAAAAAATTTAGCTGCCATCTGGTAGAAGCATCAATTGTGTTTCCTGTTCTAAGGAAACCCAATAAAGTTTTAACTTTAAGGTTTCTTGTTTCTGTATCTATTTGTCATATTTCTTCCAACAGTGTGATAATGACATTGCATTTAAATCATAGGTCCCCATGATTGGACTTGTTATGGGTGAAAGAGGATTTATTTCACGAATACTCAGTGCAAAATTTGGTGGATATCTCACTTTTGGTACACTTGAGGCTGGAGTTGTATCAGCGCCTGGGCAACCAACAGTAACCGATTTGTTGGAATTATACAATTTCAGACTAATTGGGCCTGACACCAAAGTACACGGTGTTATTGGAAATCCTATTGGTCACAGCAAAAGTCCTCATCTCTACAATCCATCATTCAAGTCACTTGGTTTCAATGGAATATATTTGCCTTTGCTGGTTGATAATGTTGAAAATTTTCTCAAGACCTACTCATCTCACGATTTTGTTGGATACAGGTAAACTTTTTGTTTCAGAAGCATAAAAAACTTCTGAAGTAGTATGTTTTTAGTCTTATCATATTTTTTGCCAAAAAAAAAAAGAAAGAAAAAAAGAGAGGATTTCTTGTTAGTTTGTTGCATTGGGCAAGTAGACTGCATTAATTCTTTATGCTGATCTTATTTAGTTATTTTTATTCATTAGCAAGATACTTTTCTTGGACATTTCTATGAATATATGTGTTCTGGATGTGGATATAAGATGTCAAACATTTAGAACAGAGTGCAAGTGTTGTAGCTAATACACGTTCCTTTGATGTTTTGGAATTGTTCTATTTAAAAGATAATAGTATCCAATATATAAAACTATAAGAATATATTTATTTATGAATATCTTTTTCATAATTCATAATCTTTGATTGAAAACAGTTATACAATTCCTCACAAGGAGGCTGGATTCAACTGCTGTGATGAAATTCATCCAGTTGCCAAGGTACATAATAATCACTTCACTTAATTTGTACAGTCTTTGTGTTCTTCGTCTCATACTTACTGAACTTGATATAATTAAAATTTTACAGTCTATAGGAGCAATTAGTTGCATGATCAAGAAACCAGATGGAAAGTTGATGGGTTACAATGTTGACTATCTTGGAGCCATTGCGGCTATTGAAGAAGGATTACGAGGTTCGTAATGCATTTGCATGCTTTTATTGTACTTTCAAAGTTTTTGTTTTCTGTTTGATTCTAAATTAATACTCTTCTTTCCAGCATCTGGTAAAGCAAGCAATGGGTCTGCTTCTCCATTAGCAGGCAAACTATTTGTCGTCATGGGAGCTGGTGGGGCTGGTAAGGCACTGGCTTATGGTGGATATGAGAAAGGGGCAAGAGTTGTAGTTGCTAATCGCTCATATGGTGAGAATTTTTATATGAATTACGTGATGATGGTTTATTTCACTTCTAATGTGGAATTTGATGGTTCTTCATATTATAATAGCATGTTTAATGATAATTCAACATTTAACGTGGAAATATCTTGGTTCAGAAGTTGATATACCACCACTAATGGACAACACTACTCTTATTGTTGATTTAGTTGATCTCCATTTCAGTTCTTCATAAGGGAAATAATTCTAAAAAAATTCTTACTCATTTTATTAAAAATATTCCTCAAGGATATAGATTAAATTTTGGTATTTAGGAACAATGAAGTGTGAGAGAGGTGAGAGAATGAATTAAATTCTAGGAATAACTTTAGGAAGGGAATTCTTTGATAAAATAAGTAAAGAAAAAACACGTGTGATCTGGGCTGGTTGGTTATGCACTTCTATGGTAGGGTTGTTCGGAAGGACTAGAGTATTATTAGGCTTTGAATTTATAGGGCACCAATTGGTTCGATTGGAAGAGTTTCATGTAATCAATCATACAACTGGTGAGCAAGTTGAAATGGAGAGCTAGTAAAATAATGAGGCATTTGTCCCATAAGTCTTCTATTCCAAGTGATAGAAATCCTCACACAAATTAGGAGAATAATATAATAATGTTGATATTAATGATATCTATTTATATACATATCATTTTGATAGCAATTGAAAGTGAAAGTTCATTGAAACTACACTGATTATTTTCTTGTATCTTATAGACAAAGCAAAAGAACTTGCCAATAAAGTTGGTGGACAAGCAATAACTCTTGCTGAACTGGCCGATTTCCATCCAGAAGAAGGAATGATTCTTGCAAATACTACTTCTGTTGGAATGAAACCAAATATCGATGCGACTCCCATACCTAAGGTTTGCTTCCTCTGTCATATACTGTTGCTGACTGAAAGTATGACATGTGCCTTCATGATTCATGTGACATCCCACAAATATAAGTTTGTTCCATGTGTTCTATTCATAGTTTTGTGCTAAATCCACCATCTTGGATGGGAATGTTGCTGAAACTGAAATCATGATAGAAAATAAAACAGTATAACTCCATCTCTAATGTTTCAAATGCAGAACTTAAGGCGGACAATTTAATGTTCATACTTACTCCAAACATGTCCTACTCAGTATTTTAACATGCATTTACAACAACAAAAAAAGGCCAAGTGGGCCGAGCCACAAATATAAGTTCATTAAGAGCGTGAATGAACTAATATGAACAAATTTATCCTCTCAACTGTCATGAATCATGATTATTACTTCATTTATCACGGAAAGTTTTCTACTCGATTGTACTATCATTGCTTTTGCGATTCTCTTCCACAGAGTATTGGAAAGGTGATATAATTTATTATGCACAAATCTATTTGCATATGTGTTCTGAGATGATTCTTGGCTGCATTCCGACATGGAATTGAGCTTTTGAATTAGGATTGAGATCTAATATGTATCTTAGAGATTCAGAACGCCTTTTCCCTCACTTATTATGTGACAATCTCCAATTCCTTGTTTCCAGGAAAATAACATGTTCAATCGGAAAATAACATGTTCAATCCATAAATGCAACATTCGTAGGCTTGCTTTTGTTGGATCTAATAAAGTCTTAAAATAATAGCAAAACACAGTGTAAACACTCTTATATAGGCGCATATTATCTCGTACCTGAATTAACAATGAAATACATTAGTGACTTGCATATTGACAATTTATCTACATGCACATGCTAAGTTAACATCCTTCTTTCCTTGGCAGAGTGCGTTGAAACACTACTCTTTGGTGTTTGATGCCATTTACACTCCAAAAATGACTAGACTCTTGCAAGATGCACAAGAATCCGGAGCAACCATTGTTTTTGGGACTGAGATGTTCCTCAATCAAGCATTTGTACAAGTTGAGAAGTTCAGCGGTTTACCCGGTAAGGATACCATAGCATGAAAGGTGCAACACATTTCCTTTTTCTTCTTCTTTTCCTTTATCTTACTTTTGGCTTTATTTTTCTATTGCAGCACCCAAGCAACTCATCAGGGATGTGTTGGCAAGAAATACATGAGAAGAAACTAGTTCCTGAATCTGTTGCTGCAGCCGAATCTTTGTTTCCTAGTTATAAGCTAATTCATTTCAATTTGTGAAACGATCGGCTAGTTATTATGTTGTACCAATAAAACTATTTTTTCCCAAGGCTTGTGAACATGAATGGCAGAGTAGTTCAGTTCAGTTCAACATATCAAAATGTTCCAATTCCTGTAGATCAATACAAATTAGAAAGTTTTCATGAAACCTAGCTTGTTGCACCAAGGTGACAATGAGTTTATTCCATAAGTTGCAGAAAAAATAACTTTTGTTTCAGTTAGACTATTAAAAAATATAAGATTTGAACAATATATTATACGTTTATAATACATTTTTTTTTGTTTATACCACGGGATTCCTGAGCAGGCCTGCACACTCGCGGTTGACACCTTTAAGCCGTTTTTATCACACCCAGACTAATCCTCATTCGAGATTTGTTCATAGTTAAAGCATTCACCTCTTCCCATGAGTGTGTTGAGCGGAAATCAAACGCAAGCGCTCTTTCCGCTCACGCAGCCTGTGTCCCCATTTTTTTGAAGACACCTGTTATGTAAAAGAGGCACACTAATTTATATATTCCTAAATTTGGTCTTGATTGCAACATTCCTCCCCAAAAGAAACACATACCGATGTAATAAAAGAAAATTAAAAGGTCAACAGTACAAATATCAAACACAATAAAACAAAAGGAAGAACACATAAATCCTACTTTTTCTCATGTCCCCCCAAGGAAATCAAAACTTTAGAGTTTAGAGTATCTTTTGGATTAAAACTTTGTGTTGGCTTGCATTGGAGGCATTGTTTGGAAGAATATAATTAAGATAAGAAGTGGAGATCAATTTTGTTGAAAATGTAAATAATTTGAATCGCAAGTAGTGACTGAGACCTCTACTATGCTTTTGAAGAATTATATACCCACTGGGTCAAGCGGTTTAAGACGCTTTGGATCCCCCAAAAATCTTAGGTTCGAGCATCCCAACTGGTGCCGGTATCGCGGATCAAAAAATGAGCAACAACCATGTTTTTGGATTTCAATATATGTTCCTTTGAAAATATACATATTTGACTAGCTGTTTTTAGGAGGCACACTCCACATTCTTTTCTGCTCATCAAAGCTTCCTATGACAGCAGACTGTTTCTCATCACTTAACCTCTCTACAAACTGATTATAAAAGCCTTTCACATCAACATTCTCCAATATTTTGATTAATTTTCCTTCTCCATCAATCACCATTTGTCCATCCTTGGATTCAAGACCTTGAGCAATGACTTTGATTGGCTTCGTTTCAAACGTCGGATGCAGATGGCCATGGTCACTCGCCAGCACCAGCGCCCCAAGAATCTCCCCCAAGAATATATCCTGCATAAATGCAGCATTCAAAAGTCACACATAAGAACATGGATTTGCAAGGACAAAGTTAAGGGTGAGCTCTAGTAGGCAAGGGCCCACGCTAACTTCTTAAATAACGTTTTTTAATGGTTGAATCGACGTTGATGTTCTATTTAGTGGTGAGTTTTCCCCCATCACACATCTAACATTTCAGTTCAAGTTGATTTCATCAGTAAAAACTAAAGAAAACGTGTCCCCTCCACTTTCAACAGTTGTATTGGTGATCCAATCCATAAAGAAAGAAAGGGTGGTTAATTACCATGTGTTGATATCTGAAATGCCTTTTCTGCAGACTATACAGCCTAGAGAGCAAACGCTGAGAAAACACGGCTTCAGGCGTTTTGCTGGCACCCCAAAACCATGCTAGGATCTTCGGAAATGAACTCACTCTATGTTGTACCCCAAGTGGAATGAGAGTGATGTTCAATGCTGACTCAAAAACTGTCTTTGCAGCCAAAGGGTCTAGGAACATGTTCATTTCTGCATATTCATTTGATCCAACGCTGAAGACGTTGCCTTTCTCTTTACCGTACCCATAACGCCGCCTTACTATGTGACCTCCTACCACTAACACTTCCTGAAATCAACAACATTACATGTCTTCAAATCTGTTGTCAAGCCATGTTATGTGACATACGTTTGTTAGTTTGTTAGCTAAACCAAGTTACCTGAATCCGCGAGCTTGTGTTTTTCCTTGACAGCAGAATCTTTGCCAAATTCGTCAACGGCCCATTGGTCAATATGGTGATCTTAGATCCTGGATCCAATGTTTCCAACACAGAATCCCAAACTTCCAAAGCCAATGGTTGCCTAAGCTCAGGATGATCTGTGTCCCTAGGAGCTCCATACTTCACAGAGTTCTCAGCTGTGTATCTACATATATTTGAGTCTCATATCATATCATATCTTATCATATCATATATAATTACATGAACTCTTCAAATGAGCAAAGAACTCACCTTCTAGGACTTCGGGGCAAATCACGAGCAAGTCCATAGAGAGTGTCTGAGTCCATAAATCCACCACTACCATGAGGGATGGCCTTAGCATATTTGCAGTCTCCAACAGCAGAGAAAGATGGATCAGACTGGTTCATTCCATACACATCTCCTAGACCCACTGGAATGTCGTCGCGCCCCATCATATGTAGCAAATCATAGATGACATCTATTGTTGCAGCATTTGCCCACCCGGTTGGACTTACAATTATTGCCTGAACAATCGAACATAGGTCACTAAAAACCCGAGTACAGCCATTTCAAATATAGCACAAACTAGACTCTTACCTTGAGGTTCATCACTTGGACAGGTACTTTTAGTAGATAGAACAAAGCAAGAAAATCTCCAGCACTCATGTCCATGTCAAAGATGATGGGTTTCCCCAGTTTTTTCGATCCAAAATCTGGTTTGTATAAAACTGGTGTGTAATAAGGATATTGGGTAGTGAAATTGAACCTCCCACTGTTTTCGGGGCGATTTAGAACCTGTGCCCAAAGAGAGTCACCATATATGTATACACAATCAAAAAGTACTAAAATGACATTAAAAAAAACGGGTTAGGCTCAATAAACTTACATCCAAGAAACTTATGAAGAATTGTCTGTTAAGTGGGCTGTGAATGTCCTTGTTAGGCTTGGCCTTTGTAGCAACAAGAACTCGCACTGCCTCTTGCCCGGTAACCTCCTCCGTGTAACCATCCTGTTGAATATTGTTATAAATTCCATGGAAACATTAACACTACAAAAAGACGGGAAAACTGCAACAATAGTACAATACCTTGCATCTCCCTTTCCGATTTCCTATACTGCAAAATGGATCTTGAGTTCCCATCTGAACATGACCACTGTGAACTCCACCTTTCTTTAAACCAAACTTAGGGACACGCCGGCCATCAAACAAGGGATTGGAGCCGTCAGATACTCCATAAGGCTCATTTGAAGTAACTACAGTTATATTCATATACTCCATGTCTGCAAACTCGTTATGCCCATCAGGACTAGCTGCATTACTCATTATCGAGACAGCAACACCGGATGTGAAGGAATCCCACATGAAATAGCTCTACAAAATGGTAGGACAAAGAAATTCATGTCTGAGTCGCGCCTATTAATGGACTAATTAACTTGACAGCACGAGTGAATCGAAAGTAGAGTACCGTGTAGAATTGGTTGTCAAACCAAGTATCATGAGCCATTTTCAATGACTGAAAGCAGTATTGCGCCTCAAACGTGTCCTGTCTTTGCTGAAATGCCTTAAAGAAGTCCTCGCTTATGGGGATCGTATTCGTGGCATCCAATGGAACAAGTGTAACAGGTATACCAGAATGAAGCACCTAAAGTAGAAACAACATTTTTAACTAGCTTCTAATAAAAGAAACAAGATATGCATAGTGAATTGACTACTAATTGGTCGTATTTTACCTGATATGCAGCAAAAGGATCACCAAAGATGTTGAACTCTGCATAAGGATTGCTAGTATAGTCTGTGAACAAGTTGCCCGGGTCACCACACTGCCTCGGGATGCAAGACGAGCTTGCATTTTGGGGGCAACAACCCGTCGGGTTCTTTGACCTCACACCACCCCCCATAACATAGATATGCTCTATATTTCTCTTCAGATGTGGATGAGTCATAAGAAAAATAGCCAAATTTGTATGAGCTCCTATAACGAACAATGTTATCGGACCAGCAGACACTTTCTCAATCAACACTTGCTGAGCAGTAGGCTGCTGAAGAGGCCAATATCTCCTAAAACCCTGATTTCACATCATTTTCAAAATACTAAGATCACAAATTCTCCACACAAAATGATCATAAAGAACATAAAGAACATTATGCTATTCAAGTTCATGATAATATCACCTGAGGGAGGAAAGCTTTTCTGATACCATAGTTAGAATCAGTGTCTAACCTTCCTCCAGCGCCCATAGGAATAGCTTGTCTATATCTACAGCCTCCCGCGGTTGTAGTCCCCTGATAATATGTATATGTATAGATCAAACAATTTCGGTGTATAAATCTATATTGCAATTACAACGAAAACGAGAGAATTAAGAACCTGTTCGATGATGGGGAGAAACCCCCCGACATCAGGGAGTATGACACCATTGTTTAGTATTCCTCCCTCGCCCCCGACACCAACAGAAACGTCATCGCGCCCCATCATGTACAGAATATCATACAATTGATTCACAGCGTGTCCGCCATTGGTCCATGCATTTGTGCTGATTGTTACTCCCTGTGTAGCAGCTACCAATCATCTTAAATCAGCTGAATTGAATTGAATTGAAGACGTTTTTTTTATAAGCAAGCGTAACAACTGTAGCTCGAACCTGAGACCTCAATTGAATTGGAGACGAATATGACAAATTAATTTTACATATGGTTATAGATATCGAGAAGTTGAGTATTGACCTCTAGTTGGAATTGTGATCTGTTGAGCTTCAAGAGGTAGAAGAGAGCGAAGAAATCATCGGTGTCGACGTCGGTGTCGAGGAGGATCCGGCGGGGAAGAGCCTGACATTCCTTGAAACCGCAAGAAATCGCCAAAACCGCAATCATCAACCAAACATTCATTTTCATTTCCATTTTCATTGTCATTGTCACTCTGTTTCTTAGTTTCTCATTTCATGAATCTATTGACAGAAACTGATGATTTAGATTTTGATTTAGATTTGGATTTGCACTTTTTGTGGTGTGAAAAGTGCAAAAATGGACGGAAACAGAGGCTGCGCCTGTGGGTTCTCTTTGGAGAATGGTCAAATTTGCAAAGGTAGAGAGTAGTGGGGAGAGAATTTGAGAGAGAGCATATATGAATTATGAAATGAAGAATCAATGTTTTGATTGGAGAGTGAGAGAGTTGACTATCTTTGTTTGTTTGTTTATTTGTCAAATCTGTCCAAAATCAAATGGAGACCAAATTGATCCATTAAAGGTATGTCATCATTTGTCATTACTACCTGTATTTCACTGTGCCAATTCATCCAAGATGAACACATTTCAAAGCTTTTCCATTTGACCTGCATATTATATTGTATCATAATAATATTCAAAACAAATATAAAATGGAAGAGTATCTGTATTTGATCTTCCTCCAGCTGTTGAGCAAGGAGAGCCCACACCCACAAAAGGGTTGTGAACTAGAGCTGACAAATTAGGGGTTGGATTCGGGTTATTGTCTTATTGAACTCAAACCCGAATTTGGTATGGAAGTATTTAAAGTTTTAATTTGGATTTCAGCTTTTAGACACAAGATGTGTTGGTTTGTGAGGGACCGAAGTCGGTTGGGTTTAAGTTCGGGTTCCAATTGTAGATTTACTATGATCCTGGGTCCATCAGATGTCATTAGCCACATAAGGACAACAAAGTAAAACAATATAAAAATAGTGCAACAAACAATGTAGAGAACTAGAGATAACACAATTTATGGGAGAATCTCCTACAATCATTGAAAACGTTGGAGTTGTCATCCACTTGATATACCTTATTTTACTAGTAGAGGAAGATCGCGTGAGGAGATCGGTCAATTCACGTAGAACAGAACAACTCCAATTGTGCTTAACTACTAGTTTATACTAGCACTTCAAAACATATTTATTTTATTTTTACGTTTTTCAATAACAACGGTCGACGAACCTCACGTGAATATAAAAACATTATTTGTTTTACCATTTTGCCATCAACTCCTCATTAATAATTTAGCTTAAACAAAAAATTAATTGGTTTCGACTCCTCTTTCTCTTTCTCTTTCTCTTTCTCTTTCTCTTATATCAGCTAATTCACGCCCGAAGTAGGAACCCCTACTTTACATATTTCTTGTCTCATGGATCTTGTCTCTAAATTTTGAATGTAATCTACGTATCTTAGGAAACAAGTCAAATCTTATGTAAATTATATATATACAAGGAAAAAGTCTTGTAGCGTAAGTATTAAATTTCTATAAATAAAAAAGTTTCACTTTTTTCTTCTTCTATTAAATAGACCGACCTACACATGAGTCATGACCTCCACTAACCTATTTGGCTATTCCGTTGGGGGAAGTTTTTCAATTTGTTGGGTAGTTTAATAAACAACTTGAACGACTTTCCTTAGGAACCAATATATAATGACAGGAAATTTCAAATAGCTTTTTAGAACTATATATTTACTAGTAAGAATCCGTGCTCATCTAAAGCTTAAATGTTAATTCAATTTGAAAAGCAAAAGGTTAGTTTCTATTTTTTAATTATTTGTTACAATTGTGGAAAAATAATAATTTTCTTAGAGTACATTTATTTTGTTCCTCATTACTCGTTACATATTTGTAATGTAATTATGTACATATCTATTTGGTTTTTTTTTTTGTAAATTACACATAAATATTTTTTGAAAGGAATTGTAAGCTTTATTAAATAGAAGAATCCAAAGCTAACAAATCATCTAGTAAAATAGGACAAAAAACAAACCAAACTAAAACAAGGAAAACAACTAAATTGCGGAATTGAAAACCTAATACATCCGAAAGCAAGAAA
>JAYMTF010004418.1:0-13180 GCA_036897485.1 Pelargonium nanum | reverse complement strand
TGCAGGCACGCTCATGAACCTCATGGTTTAGACAAAAAAAAAAAAAAAAAACTACACCATTTTACGTGAGAGATTCATTTAGAATTGTATACAACTACATGTGCATCTGTATATCAACATACAAAAGTTAAGTTATGCTTATTTTAATTAAGTAAAATGTTCAATTTGGTCCATAATTTTTTACCCAAAACAGTACATGATTTTTCATATATGAACTCAATTTGGTTCATGAACTTTTTGATATAAACTCTAACGGTGAAGATCATTCTTAGTCCATATTTAAAAATTCAGGGATAATTTTGAATTTTAAAACAATTCAGAGAGCAAATTGAGTCGCAACACGACAAATCAAGATTCATTTTGGATAAAAAAAATTTACGACCAAATTGGGTTTAAGCACGAAAATTCAGATATGATACAAAGTCTTTTTACTTTTTAATTACCAAATTACTCCCGTATAAAAAATTCAAATGAATTTTTTGATCGAAAAAAATCAAACGAATTGACTCCAAACCAGATTATATAGTGTCACTCCACTTTGTGTACCTCTGTTTTAGTTCTTTTCAAATATCAACGACGCGCTCATAGACGGTGATCTCAGCGTCTCACTTTCCAACCCAACGTGTACACCTAACCAGCCGTCCGATGCATGACATCACAGTTCGTGTCTACACGCTCTCTTTGAGCGCGTGACTTTTGACTCTAATCTCTATCTGTAAATTATTTAATTTGGTGTTCCCTCTCCTGTAATAGGGATCATCCCCGCACAGAACTAGGGCACGCATTTCCAGCTCCCGCGTCGATCCTCGCTCGCCGAGTCGCCACCGATTCGACCGAGTTCCGTCGCTCGATCCTCGATCGATATGTTCGAATTCACCGAAGAAGATAAGCTTCCCGATGTTGCAGCTGCGAAATTCCTTAAGAAATTCAAAAATCTTGATTCCGATGATAATGCGATTCGGAAGCATGAAGTTCTCGGTTGCGGTGAGTTTCTGTGCCTGGAGCGCTCTTGTTTTCCATGTTTATGGCTGCTCGTGATCTGTAGGATGATAAATTGAACTTATTTTTTTTAGTCTTAGGTGACAAATGTAAAACCCTAGAGATCCTGTTTGCTGCTTTGCTTCGTCGGAAACGTTAGTGGATGCTGTTTAGATTCTGAATTTTTGTTGTCTTAGTATAATTTTTGAGTAATTTGTAAATATGAATTGAGCAAAACGGGTTGTTTCAGACCTTAGTGGAGCCGTGAAAACATTGAATTCTGTAAATTAGGGCTCCCTTGAGCTATATATTAGTTGGGTATATGAAAGTTGAAATGCGAATTCAATTTCTGTTCCCGCTCATTGACCATGCACTTAGGTATATAATTATGGTACAGTCCATAGTTTGCTACTTTGCTTCGTCTGAAACGTTAGTGGATACTGTTTAGATTCTGAATTTTTGTTGTCTTGATATATTTTCTGAGTAATTTGTAAATATGAATTGAGCAAAACGGGTTGTTTCAGACCTCAGTGGAACCGTGAAAACATTGAATTCTGTAAATTAGGGCTCCCTTGAGCTATATTGTATTAGTTGGGTATATCAAAGTTGAGATGTGAGTTCAATTTCAGTTCCCGCTCATTGAACATTCACTTAGGCATATGATTATGGTATAGTCCATAGTTTGACATCTCTGGAAAGTAACAATTGGATGATAAATCTTCATCCAGAAGGTGTTATTGGCAGAGAGCTTTATTGACCGTCAAGCTCCATAGGTAATGGTTCGGTGGGTGAGTTGGGCGGCTTTATGGTAGATCTCTATGAGATGAGAATTTTCTGTAGCTTTGGTAGTGTGTATTAATTTTACCACCCTAAATTAGAACACTTCATAAAGGACAGAAATAAGGTTGATGTGCGTATGGTTAAATATTTTAGAACATGGTAACTGGACTGTTTTTTGTTTTGTATAATAAATCGTGTTAATTATATGATACCCTCCCTCGGTTTTGGATCCGCCACTATAGCAAAGAATATATGAATGCACGGCAAACAGATATCATTGACTTGCTAAGCACTTCATTTCATCAGTTTGGTCAAAATTTCAAATTCACGGTTTGAAGATATGTTAACGTAAGGTGTAAATGTCACTTCAATCCTGTGCTGTATGGTTTTGTTGTTTTGGAATATATTAAGCTTGCTTATATATATATATATATTTATAATATGATAGTCATTCTACATGGGAAAAAATGCTGGAGGAAGAGACTGGCCAACTTCTGTCATCATAAGAGATGAGATTGCTGTATGCTATTTATTAATCATGGTTGTGATGTTAAACCTTTCGTGTGACGAATGATTGTTTTCGCTTTTCTTTATGCATGTATAATGAAGGTGAATCTTTTGCATGCTATTCTGGTTGGTAATTGATAATATGTGTTTCATAATTACTCTACTGTTAAATCGTTTCATCTGATAATGAACTCATTATCATTGTCATGCTTCTGCTCATTAATTTTTTTTTTTTGCCTTTGAAATCTTTTCCAGCTGCCCAGGAAACCAGTATTGTGAGAGAGGTAGTTGTAAACACACCCTGTGTCCACATAGATGCAGTAAACTGTGATAAACATCCTGACAATGACATTTCAACTAGCTCTCTGTGTACAACTGGAGATGACTTTGCTATCAGTCTAGGAAATTCTGGGCTGGACGCTGCTCCACAATCCAATTATATTAATCGCGAACAACGGCCTTATGATAAATTAGATAATCATGAATCTAGGAGTATCTTAACTGAACTGGAGACAAGAGTTTCAAGCCCTGAGCCACCTTCACCAAGGACAAACCTATTAAATCCCATTTCAGACTCCCCGTCCAGGGTACAGTAACTTCATAATTTGTACTAAATTATTGTAGATTAGAAAATTAGTTTTATGTTTATTTTATTACTTGTTTGTGCAGGTTGAGCCAGTTCACATGTTGCCAAATGCTGATGAATGCATAAGTGAGAGAACTACGTCAAGCCCTTCTGATAGTGCGGAAGATGGTGGTATATTTTCTCATCATTTACGAGATTACCAATACTTGCTTAATATGCATGTGATTTGCTTGGGCACATAAGCTGTGTGCCTTGACCATTTGTAGTTCTTAATTTGCTTTGCTGCATACTTTCAGTTTCTCTGAATGGCTGGGCATCAGATCATTGCTCTGGCGGTTTGGAAATGGTAATTGCTTATTCTTTTGAGCGTAATAACCATGTTAGTGAAATGGGGAATATATTAAAGCATATGACTACAGTAACCATGTTAGCCGGAAGAGAGAGTTTGTGGACTAGAAACATCCATGTATGAGATTGGAGCTTATCTCCTAGATTGTCTTTAGCAGCTTCTTATCTGATTTACATTGCTCTCACCCTCTCTATTAAAATGTTCATAAGGCTTTTTTGTTTCTGAGAATTTATCTCTTTTTGCAATTCGCAGAATCAGAGAAATATGACAGTCTTGCTCCAACCTGATTATGTTTCATATCGGGATAACTATTGTACAGAATCTCTGCTAACCTTTTCTGATAGTTACATCAAAGCCACTGGACTAGGAAACCATGGAACTTTTGACTTAGAGTGGGGAATTGACGACATCGTACATATTGAATGTCAGTGGATTCAAGGGGTGAGTGCTAAAAATGTCTCAGATAATTGGTTGTATACTGATGTTTATGATTGCATTCCATTAAAGATTTGTGGATATTATGTGGTTAACATTCAGGTTGACACAGTTTTGATGAAACTTCACGTTGTATCAAAGGATGCAGTTGAAACTGATTGTGCAAATGTCACTTCAGGTCAGAGCCCTAAATGTTGTTGTTGGTTTTGGTGTGCGTCTGGTTTGTTGAATTTTTATGTAAATTTTTCTCTAGGGAGCTTTTGTCTTAGTGTTGATTTGTACCAATATTTTATTGTATTGATAAACATACTGTTTTATTCAAATTTTAGCTGATTTTATTTTTTATAATTCTGATATAATTATCCCTTGGGCAGTTTATCCTTAGAACTTTTACCTCTGCATCTTTGATATGCCAAGCTGTCTAGCAAGGATAACAGAGGAGGCACATTTCATTTGTACTAAGGAATCTCAAAATGTTGTGTTCCATGGGTCCCAATTACGGTGAAAAGTTTGGTTGGGTTTGCCTAGGTGATAGGTTTGTGTTTCATATAAAACAAATGAAAAATAAAAATTATTGAAAAGTTCATTGGATATTTTAGTATCCTGTATTAATTAATGACTTTGTATACAGTACTGTACTCATATTGCGTTGATTGGTAATCCTGAATTTGATAGGACATCTATCATGAGCGAAACATATTTCTTACACATAATTAGGATTGTCTACTGTTATTATGCTTTCACAATTACTTAGGACATCTATCTGTTATGTTCTGGGTGGCTCTTTTTTGCTGAAGATTTATACACCTACCTAAACTTCATTCAGGCATTGAGGAGTTGAAGATCAGTGTTGTTCACCCCAACTGGGCTCGGAAACAAGAACAAATAACATCTTTGAATGACAAATACTTAGCTATTTGGGATGTTGTGGCTGAGTGAGTTTCGTGCTGCTTTATGCATGTCTCTTTATACGATGTTGCTTTCCTTTATCTTTGTTGATTAGTGGATTTCCTTTGTTTACTGTTGGTAAGTGCATGCCTTTTATGTTCACGCACCTTAGATGTTGGGAGTTAGTATTGCAATTCTCTGTATCCTAGATGTTATTTCTATACATGTGGGAATGGTTATAACTACAAGGCATGTGAAAATGAGTGTTATTTCTTTTGCATTTGTTCCTGATGTTAGTTTGACATATGCCAAGGACCTTTGATACCGTATCTTGAAATGAATGATATGGTCATAATTCTAACTTGAAATACCTGGACAATTAACATTCAGGCGTTGATTCATATCAATGTTATGCAGTTATTCTCCTATTGCTGTTTTCTAGTAGAGAGCTTCTGACATCTCATACATTTTGTTTGATTAACCTTGTGGACAATTTTATGGAAATGGGAAGTAACAATAAGGCTTTCTGTATGTGTTTATTTTCAGAATAATGTTCGTCATGCCCCAAATTTTCCCTTAAAAAATAAGTATAAAAATGTAAATTTACTATCCATTATTTGTTAGATCATATGAAGATTAATAGACGCTGGGAAGCATTAATAAAATGTGCACTAGTATTATGTCAGTCGTTTTGAGAAAGTATCATTGGCAAGATTCCAATACAAAATCTCATTAATAAATACTATCATCTTCGATCATCAAGTTTCTGAATCTATTGTTGGTTTTTTTTTTATGATTTTAGAACTCAGTAGATTGTGATAAAAAATCGAAGTTAATTATTTAGGTAGAAACTTAGGGTAGTATGATAATTGTTGTACCATTCTTTCTGTAAGATGTTCCTCAAAAGTGTCAAAGCATGATTATTTTTCATCATCTGTTTGTCAAAGTGATGCATAAAAAATTCAATTAGAATTAAAGGCGATCATGTATTTAATTTGCCATGTGAGTGTTTTCTATAAGTTGGTTCTATGAGTTCCATAGAACTTAATCAAAACCGATGTTGGGATGAGCTGCATAGCAGCTCTTCTTTTAATTGATGTTTATACACATTCAGCTTCTTTTTTGGTTGTCTGTTTTTTATCCATCAATATATAACTCATAATCTCTTTAACCTTTATAGGGAAGACATGGATGAAGATGCCGTACCAGGGAGGTGCTATTTTCCTAGGTGAGTGACACCAAATTCTTCCCATGAGTAGAGTGTAACTATTGATGTTTTGAGGTGGATTGTTAAATAGTTTAGTTTCAGCTATTTCATTTTTTTTGTCTGTAAGTGTAAATGCTTATTTGTTTTATTCTATCTTTGCTTTGTTGGATATATCTTATATATATTGTAAGACAAGGAGTTGCTGTAGGGTCCCTTTGAAGAGATTGTAAGGATAACACGTTAAACCACTGAATACTGACATCATGATTTTGGTTTTTTGTTATGGTTTGTTGAATAAAGGTTTGGGGATGATTTGAATTGGCAGTGGAGTATTGGGAATAGAACAACTTAACCAGTTTGTAATTTATATGTTCTAGTCATACTGGTTTAAATTTGCAGCAAAAAATCACTTTTGCTTGCAACAACAACTAGAACCCCTAGAAATAAATCAAATAATCATGTCTGTGCTTTGAAACTGCGTTTATCCATTTGGTAACTTTACTTAAAACCAGAAATAAGTCATTTTTAAATTGGTGTGAACAATATGATAGAGGACCTACTATTGCTTTACACCCTCCCAGTCTGTTAATTTTAAGCCCTTGATGTCGATTTCTTCCACATTATAATCCTAAATAATGAAACCCTGGAAGAGCATTTTTCCTGTAAGTTCCTGCTTTTTGAAAAGCGGATGAAGCTTTGGTGGAGAATCATGCCAGCTTTGTGTGTTCGCAAGTCCTATTTTATTATTTAAAAATACAAAAGTATAATAATGACTTAGTTTGCATGCTTAATTTGGACTTGTGTTGCTAATGGCTTGTAATGACTTGGCATATTGAAAATGGAGTTGTAACAATTATTGGTTTTTGTTTGTAATGAATACAACTTGGATTTTAATTTTATATTTTTGTTACATATAAAATCTATATCTTCAATTAAAAAATATCACGTTTTTAAATATCTTCATAGTTACCAAATTCTACCTGTCTCGATTTATCGTTTTGTGCTTTTCAGAAAATGATAAATCATGTGTCTGTATCGTGTCCCGTGTCCCTGTCTGAATTGGCGGTTCATAGAAAGTGCCTACAATAGTTGGAACCATATTTGATTTTACAATTGAAGAGGTAACAGGAAATAGTGTAATAAGTAGAACACACAGATAAGATTAGTAGAGATCACAACAACTACATTTTCATCCCTGGACCAAAAGGCTTTCTTGACTTCCATACTATAATTTTCTGTAATAATTTTGGATGTTAAATTTAGGGTGACTCTCCAATCTGCTTAAAGCTGCTGTACCAATAAATATTTGTAGATTGTATTCATTGTATTGGTTTGGATTCAAGACGACTTTGTAACAAGTTGCTCAATTCTTCATAATTGCTCGTGCAATCTTTTGTATTGATTGTTAATATAAGAACAAGTTCATACTTTTAGATAGGGCATTGTCAGAATCTGTTTGAATAGATAGCTTCTTTAAAATTAGCATAGCCTTCAAATTTGATGTAGAATAATAACCTTTAATGTTTGTTCTATGGTTGACTACATATTTATGTACACTAAATGATGTGAGATATTACAGCTTTGACGAGCCTTTTGAAGAAATTGTCTACCCTAAAGGAGATATAGATCCAGTGTCCATTAGTAAGAGAGATGTCGACCTTTTGCAACCAGAGATATTCATCAACGACACAATCATTGACTTTTACATCAAGTAAGTTCATTTGCATAAAGTTTATGGTTTGTTATTTTGGCTTATTGCTTTCCTCTTTTTCAAATCTGAAAATTATTCTGGACTCATCATTTGGAATCAACATAGATTAAAGTTAGATTTCATGAACTCTTGATAATGCTATTTTCTATTGGAGTCAGTATTTTCCTAGATTCCAGTTTAGATTTGTATATTTCATAGCTTTAGCTTTTACATAGAACTCAGCAGAATACATAGCTATATTCCCATTTTGTTTACATAATTTGCGAATACTTTTAATCCATTAGCTTATTCCTAAACTAATGTGAATTGTTTGGCAGGTATTTAAAAAATCAAATTAAATCTGAGGAGAGAAATAGGTTTCACTTTTTTAATAGTTTTTTCTTTCGGAAGATGGCTGATCTAGACAAAGATCCCTCCAGTGCTTCCGATGGCAGGGCTGCTTTCCTACGTGTTAGAAAGTGGACAAGGAAAGTGGAATTATTTAAAAAGGATTACATCTTCATTCCAGTAAATTTCAAGTAAGGAACTAGATAAAATATCCTTTTTTTATATTTTGTGGTTGTATATTTTAATTTGAGCACTAAATGAAATGTATATTTAATTTAATAACAGTCTTCATTGGAGTTTAATAGTCATATGCCATCCTGGAGAAGTGGCTACTTTCCAAGGTAAGTTCTTTTTAGACTGTAATTAGTTTCCTTTTTGTGACTTCCCTTCATTTGTGCATTTTTGTGACTTTCAGATGATGACTTAGATCAGTTGCATAGAGTACCGTGTATATTGCATATGGATTCTATCAAAGGAAGCCACTCTGGTCTTAAAAATCTTGTTCAAAGGTACCCTTTAGCTTATGAAGTTGCATGAATCTATTCTCAGATGTACACATGCATTGACCATGTTCTATGTGGAACCATTTGCTTGTTTCTTTCACACTATTATAGTAATTATCCCTTTTCATTTCTTTATACATGGAGCTAAAGTGTCTGAGAATTGGACATGTGACATTTGCTTGCAAAGGTCGTTAAACTTGCATATTATATGTAATTAGTCTTTGATCGTTTTCTTTTTACCCATTGATGCAAAATACTGTTCTTAATTTGTAAGAATTATAAATATGAGAATTGTGCTTTCTAATTTCACATGCACTTGTGCTTCCTCATAGTTAATTTTGAATGTTATTAAAATATTTTGCTAAATGATAACTTTTATATTTTTGAATCACTGAGTCAATAGAAAGGCCAAAGTAAGGTAAAGCCTGCATGCCAATTATTTTATTGATGATCTTACATTGAAATTTGAACTCTGTTTTATAGAACCTAACTTCCTCGCATAATGTTCTGCTTTGTGTCCTTTATAACATCAAGAAAACCTAATCAATGGAGAAGTTCCTTATCGCATGCAATTATAAATGAAAAAAAAAACAAATCTTAGACCAAACACCGGGAAATAAGCCATTTTACTGCAACAAGTTTTCTAAAAGATAATTTTTTAAAGAATAAATGGAACCTTGAAGTAATGGTATATCTTAGAATTCTTCTCGTATTTGGGCTATATGCAGATTTCATGGTGTTTCTGTGTGGTAGTGATTGTTGTGAACATACTCTTTTATATGTGCTTGGACTCTTTTTTTCCATTTCTATTCGTTTAATTCTGAAGGCTGCTTTGAATAGTAATTGACCAATCACTTTCACCTTGAAATGATAGTTATTTGTGGGAAGAGTGGAAAGAGAGGCAAATGGAGATGTCCGAACAGATCTGTTCGAAATTCTTAAATTTGCGGTTTGTTGAACTTGAGGTACTGCCTCTAGTCTTGGCTTATTATATTTAATGTTTTTAAATGGTTACCTAATTTAGCACTAAGAGTCAATGGAGGAATGGTGATAGTGACCTCTAAAAACTATTGCTCTTTATTCGTAGAAATGTTAAAAGTGAACAGGTACTATTTAACAATTAGGCATTGTGTATCTGTTTTATTTTGTGTAGCAGTTGATTACTGTTAATGTTGCTCTCTCTATCCATTTTGACTAGTGTTAGCATTTCATGTCAGCTTCCGCAGCAAGAGAACTCTTTTGATTGTGGATTGTTCTTGCTTCACTATCTGGAGCTTTTTTTGGCAGAAGCCCCTGTTAGTTTCAATCCATTCAAGATTAACAAGTTCTCTGCCTTTGTAAGTCCTCTGCTCACTTCTTTTTTCACAGTTTTTTTTTTTTCTCTAAGCTAAATTTTAAAGGCTAAAGATAGTAAGGACATTGAAGTTGAAACATTTAGCTCAATACCACTAAACTTATCTCTACAGACAGCTATTGAAAAGATAGTTGTATCTTTTGTAACAATGTTTTGGATGTTTAGTAGTTGAAATAAAATGTAGCAAAGTGAACGGTTTGTGTTCATCTGCTTCGTGGATAGTGGTACTATTCTTGCCATCTATTTACTTCCTTTTTTGAGTACAAACTTTTCATTCACTACTGAAGTAAAAATTTGCTGGAGATGTAAAGAGAATGCCTTGGTATACAGTGATTGGTGTGCCTGGACCTAAAATATCTGCACATAAGGTCCCAGGAATCAAGATTTGAACCATACGCCTGTAATACACCTTTTCAATACTCTTGTTATTCACTTGTTGTAAGACCACATAATGTGATGAGGGATGATGGGTCCATCTATCCGACATACTGCAACTGCCAAGTTTCTATTCTGCCACTGACATGCAGTTTCTGGAGAAACTACTGTCCATAGCACCATAGTCCCTAGCTATAAGGCAGTGAAGAGAAACATAATCTACTGTCTCTCTGTTTGTCCCAAAAGTGTGCACGGCGTAACTCCTCTTAACCTAGATATCTGTAGAGAACAGCGTTAATATCTCTGTGGTTATGCAGTAAATGATGCCTTGTAGGAACATGAGTTTGTCACACCTCTCTTTGGGGATGGCCTATAGTTACTTTTCAAAGTCGTATAAAAAATTTAACATCAATTTATTGCTATGAAGAAAAACTGGATCAAACTGCAGTTTGCAGCTTCAATGATGAAAATTGGAGTATTTATTTTTTACCTTGCCGGCAGGGCACCTTTACTTCTGTTTTTAAGTTGTTGTTTCAGTTTTGTAGTTTATTCTATGATAGTGTAATAGCCTAGTGCCATTCTTTATCTTCGTTTTCTTTGGTTTACTGTTTAAATGCTTGGCAATATGGATTCATAATAACATTATTTTTTTCAGCTTAATATGGATTGGTTTCCACCTGTTGAGGCTTCTCTCAAGCGCGCTCTTATCCAAAAGTTGATATTTGATCTGCTTATGAATCGTTCTCGTGAAGCCTCTTCGTCTGCATCTAGTGATGAGGACCTTCCCTCGAGATTTCCAGAAAATAACGGGAAGGAAACATGTGTGGAATTTCTTTCCGAGAGATGCAACCCTGTAGTATCTAGTCATGGGAATTTTTTAAGTTCCCAGGCTGGCGAGGGAATTGAAATTACTCTCTTATCAACATCCTCTATGAGCAGTTCTCATTGTGTTAATGATTCGGGCCTGGTACTTAGAGATCTTTTCGAGTCAGGAGCTGCAACAGGATCATTACTTGGGCAGTATCAATCTTACCAGGGATCATCTTTTTACCATCTGAAGGGTGGTATGTCGTCAGTTGAGGTATTACTTTGTCTCTGTCAGTCTAGCAAGAGATTCTATATTTTCTTCATTTATGAGTTTCATAAGCATGATCTCACTCTGTTTTACTTAAAATGTTTATGTGCTTTTTGTGTTTTTAAGAAGTTGGTAAAACTCATTTTCAGAAAATCCTTCGTTTTGATAACCCATGAAAATTATCTAACTAGGCTTAAGTTATTTTGGCAATCCCTTGGGTTCGTTCGGATTATATTATAATATATGCCACAGCTAATCCTTTCTGTCTTAATAGCAGGAAGATGCAGATACGGATGAGGATTTGGTACTTTTGCCTTCAGAAGAAGCTGCATTTGGACAAATGGGGAGACTTGCATCTCAAGATTGTTCCATTTTGCAGTCACCGAGGGGATTCACGTCTAACAATGCCTGGGACCCTTCAATTTCAGCACAGGCAAAACATGAGGATGTGAACTCATCCCCAAAAACATCAGTTTGTGGTCTGGACGATGATATTGGCATCTTTGAGCATCGCCCAATCGGGAAAGATGTGGATCTAAGTCAGGAAGAAGAGAAGGATAGGCGAAAATCTCCATCAATGGAAAACACCGAGGATGTAAGTGGTAGCCTTGCCAACGCTGTTGAAGGTTCTCAAGACCTCGACAAGATTCATGCCAATGATGGAGATGTAACCGGTAGCCTTGCCAATGCTGTTGAAGGTTCTCTAGATCTTGACAAGACTCATGCCAGTGACGGAGATGTACCCGGTAGCCCTGTCAATGCTGTTGAAGGCTCTCAAGACCTTGACAAGATTCATGCTGAGGGTGGAGATCAGGTTCCGTTCAAAGACCCTGCTAGTGAGATGGCAAAAACTTCAACTATCGAAGGTGCCATTGAATGTTCTCAAGACCTTGACGATGCTCAAGCCAAGGATGGACATCATCTTTCCGATGAAGACCCTGATTCTAGCAAGATGGTGGAAACTTCCACCATTGAAGATTCTAAAGACAATGACAAGATTGTCAATATTCATGAAAACGGAGATCACCTCCCCGACAATGAAATTATTCACGTATCATCACCTCAGCGCCCTGATTTGCTAGACAGCAAGTTGGATGAACAAAATTCTAAACCATCGAACAATGATGATGATGCAGAATTACATGTACAACAATCTGGAAAAAGGAGTAATGTGTCGGAATTGCAAGAAGAACAAGTCTTGAAAAGGATGCGGCTTGCACCTACCGATGAAGGGGATGTAGCGGGAGAGTCAGTAATCCAATCCGATGAGCTCCATTTGTAAATAGGGTTGCGGATGGAGTTTCTGACGGTTAATTGCTCTTGTACTGTAATGATATATGCCAACATGTGAATATTGTTAATTGCTATATACTGGGTATGTTTAGGGGTTTTGAACGACGACCTAGTACTTGACATATTAAAATGGTAGCCACCTAATTTTCCATCTTGAATATGTGCTTTTGGATCGCCGAAAAACATTTTGCAACTGAAAAATATTTTACATGTTACTTCCTTAGTGTTATATTTTTATAGCATTTTTTTGTCTCAAAATAAGTGTTATTCTCATTAAGTTAGTATTTTTTGAGTTTGTTATAGAGCAAGAAGAACATTATGCGGATAACTAATTTTTTTAATTTTTCTTTTAGAACAAATGAGGTAATTGTTTATAATTTATTTATACTAATTAAAATATTTAACCAACATTCAAATATTTAAAAAGATCTCATATATATTAGATTAAGTGGGTTGGTGTTAAGGAGTCTCAGATGGTGAAATCGATGACCCTTCGAATAATGTTGAAACTGACATTTTTACAAGTGTTTCAAACGGTTTAGGGGAAGGTTTTTAGTGTGTTTGGTGTTGTGATTTTTTTACATAAATAACTTGTTTATGTGTTCTGTTAGATTTGTTTTTTTTCTTTTATTCGTAGGTATGCGAATAGAGTGGATTATTCGCTATTAAGGTCTTCTAATTATATGTTAGACATTGTTATTCAAGATTTGATTTTATCTCTGTTATTTGATGATTTTTTTTAGATAACGAGTTATATATATATAGAATAAGGAATCTAAGCCAACAAATATTTGGCTTAGCCTAAGCCAAGC
>JAYMTF010004417.1:0-13183 GCA_036897485.1 Pelargonium nanum | reverse complement strand
TAACTGACGGAACAACCTTTGCAAACCAAAGGGTAACCAAAAGTACGAAAACGAATCTTAAGGGCCCCAAGTAAAATGGAAGCTTACCATAAGGGTGGCAACCGTAATTACCCCTTCATGATTTACTCAAGAAAGATGAAAGGGCGGTCACGTGAGCAAAGACACAAAATACCACTCCCGTCAAGTTTACATAAATCCTTGCACCCAAACACTCCCAATTTAAAACCCGAATCGCGCCAGTCTCAGCTCTTTCCAGCACAAAGAAGTGAGAGCCAAAACCCTAACTCTCTCTCTCTCTCCTCAAAGGAACACTCATATTTTCTCTCTCTAACTGCTTCTTCGCCTCAGCAACCATGTCAGCCATGATGGTATGTTCACATCTCTCTATTTCTCTGTATATCTACGACTGTACGTATCTACTGTTGTATGTGACACTGACTCTGCTTCTCCTGTGAAAATCGAGCAGCAACCTCAGATCATACTGTTGAAGGAAGGTACTGACACTTCTCAGGGGAAGCCTCAGCTGATCAGCAACATCAATGCTTGCACAGTGCTGGCCGATGTGGTCCGGACCACCCTGGGACCCTGCGGCATGGACAAGCTCATCCACGACGACAAGGGATCCGTCACCATCTCCAACGATGGCGCCACTATCATGAAGCTCCTCGACATCGTCCACCCTGCCTCCAAGATCCTCGTTGATATCGCCAAGTCACAGGACGCTGAGGTACGCTCTTGCTTCTCATAAAATTGAACTCCCGAGCTTCGTTATGGTGTTAGTTAGATGTGGTCATTTCTGATTAAATGTGATTTTAATCCTCTGTTTGGCTGCGGATGAAGTGCTGAGAATGTGAAATGGGGACAGTAAACGGAATGGAATCAAATGTCTCATTTTGTTAGGGTTATCAGTGAAGTTGAGATTGTTAGGTCTTTTGCATCTGGTTAGTAGAAAATCTAAGATTCAGTGTTAAAACTAGATTATGTTATTGTAATGGTCTTTTTTAATACACTTATGTGACTGAGGTAGGCAAACTTATATTTTTCTTGGGGCCTGCCTAGCAATTTGTGTTTAACTGAAGAGAGGGATCCCTACCTTAATCAAGGAGCATAGAGGTTTCTGCCTTGTTCTGCAACCTGGCATGTGAGTGCAACAAACAATTATGGCTGTTAAGTATTGGCAGACTGATAGTTTGGATAGTTGGGAAACTACCACAAATTTTTAACATTGTCTTTTTTTAAAGACTGTAGCTTGCTGATCCATGAAATTTTAGTCTCCAGCTTTGAAATATTACATTGAGAGTTGTTTTATTTTCTATATGTATTTAATAATTTGGCCCGTTTGCCTATGTGGGCATGGTTTGCTTTGTTTGAGTTTGAACTTTACAGTTCATTGCGTTTAAAAATTGTAATATTGTTCATTGTTGTGCTGCAGGTTGGTGATGGAACCACCACAGTAGTATTGCTTGCAGGAGAGTTTCTGAAGGAAGCCAAGCCTTTCATAGAGGATGGGGTCCACCCTCAAAATTTAATTAGAAGTTACCGGACTGCAAGTTATTTGGTATATGATCTCTTATTTTCTATGTATGATTGAAATGTTAAGCGTATTCATCCTGTATGATATATATTGCAAACATATTGTTGCAGGCAGTTGAAAAAATCAAAGAGCTAGCAGTCAGTATAGAGGGGAAGAGTCTTGAAGAAAAAAAGAACTTGTTGGGAAAATGTGCCGCTACCACACTATCCTCAAAACTTATTGGTGGAGAAAAGGAGTTCTTTGCATCAATTGTTGTGGATGCTGTCTGTGCAATTGGGAATGAGGATCGATTAAATATGATTGGAATAAAGAAGGTACATCACTCTTCGGCGAAAATCTTTCTAGTTATGTATGCATGATTTTTAGTTGTAGTAATCATGTATTGAATGCAAATGTATGCTACCCGTATGGGCATGAACTTTTGACATCAGGCTCAACGTTTCTCAATATATGCGCTGAGGCTGAGTAATATTTGCAGTGTTCTAAACTACCTGCTAATAAGGCACAAGTGACTGAGAAGTGAAGTTATTAGTTTAGAACAGGCCTTTAGAGATTGAAATGATTTTTGAACTATTGCAATTCCTAAGATCTGGCATGGCATATGTGTTGGTAGTAAACTATTAAATCAATTCGGAGATCGTTCTATCCAGAGGCCTAAGATTCTATTGGACCTTGTCCAAAATTCAAGACATTGCATTGCTGCTAGCTTTATAATGTGAATCAATAAGCTGCGCTTTCTTCTTACTGGTATTCAACTATTCAATGGGTAATTTTAAGGTTGATGTGTTTCATTTCAATTCAAGGTGATGCTTTGATCTTAGGCTAATGGCATGTTTGGTTTTGCTTTTGTAGGTTCCTGGTGGTAACATGCGCGACTCCTTCTTAGTTGATGGTGTTGCCTTTAAGAAAACATTTTCATACGCAGGTTTTGAACAACAGCCAAAGAAATTTTTAAATCCCAAAATACTTCTACTAAATGTGGAGTTGGAGCTGAAATCTGAGAAAGAAAATGCTGAGATAAGGCAAGATTGATTTTATATTCTGTGAACTTTTGTTCTTTCTGTTAATTGCTCATTTGCCCATGTATTTTTTCCTATTGCTGCAGACTTTCAGATCCATCACAGTACCAGTCAATTGTGGATGCAGAATGGAATATAATTTATGATAAGTTGGATAAATGTGTGAAGAGTGGGGCAAAGGTTGTCCTTTCCCGATTAGCTATTGGTGATCTTGCTACACAGGTATATAATCATATCTGTATATTTTTATTGTTATGCATACCCTCTGATCTTCATAAGATATGGCATTGTTACAGTGTCACCAACTATTTGGAATAGTGATCTGAATACTATGAATATTCTGTGGCTATTTTGTATTGATTTCTGTGTGAAGTAGACACTTGCATGGGCATTGACAGAGATATGAATACACACACAAATGCATGACCATATTACAATAATTTTCCCAGTAGCTTCCCATCACAAAGTCAAATATTTACTATAATTGAATTTATTAATTTCATTTTAACATTTTTTGGTGACACCGTAACACTGAAGTTATTGATTGATTTGTTTTTAATAGTACTTTGCCGATCGAGATATTTTCTGTGCTGGTCGTGTAGCTGAAGAAGACTTGCAACGTGTTTCTGCTGCTACAGGTGGAATGGTTCAAACATCTGTCAACAATGTTATTGACGAGGTATTTACCTTGAATTTGACACTATTTCATTGTTACTGCAGTATCCTGCTATAAGTTCTTTGTTGTTAAATTTATATTATACTGTATTTGGAAATGTTACTTTATTTACATCAGCTTTCATATTATTTGATCTTCTGAAATTCATGAACCTTGTCTGTGATCTAGATTCTTGGGACTTGTGATGTTTTCGAGGAAAAACAAGTCGGAAATGAGAGGTTCAATATATTCAGTGGATGCCCATCAGGTCGGACAGCCACTATAGTTCTTCGTGGTGGAGCTGATCAGGTCTGTGTTCTATAGAATCTGGTTGTGCATGTTTTTCTATACCATATTTTATTTACCAAACGGACCTTATATGTTTCTTCACGCACTATACTATTCAGTTCATTGAGGAGGCTGAGCGGAGTCTACATGATGCAATCATGATTGTTAGAAGAGCTATGAAGAATTCTACTGTAGTTGCTGGTGGTGGAGCTATAGATGTAAGTGGTTACCATGTAAAAGTAGTTCATTGATAGGTATATCAGAGGATATTTAAGGCATTATATTATTACTATTATTTAAAAAAGTTGTTCCTCATGGCAGATGGAGATCAGCCGATATTTGAGACAGCATGCACGCACAATAGCAGGGAAATCTCAGCTTTTCATTAACTCTTATGCAAAAGCTCTGGAGGTATGTGTAGTATGAAATTATGGCAAATGAGCTATGTTTGTATGTTTTGCCAATATTATCTTTTGAAACATGCAGCACTGGATATGATTTCTTCAAATAGCTCCCCTTGTGTAATGAAAATATCAAGGAAGCTGTAGCTATTATGAGTTTGATTTCTCTGTGAACTCAAACAAATTAGGAAGAATAGAAAACTTGAAATAAAGAAAATTAGCAAGTGGTTTTCCATACTTGTTATCTTTCATATACCTGATTTGCATGTACTTTTAAGTTTAAACTGCTTTTTACTTGAAAACCATCTTGATCAGCTGTTTGGTGCTGTTATTGCTAATAAAATATACCCACTTTAAAGGGCAAGGCACATTTAAGAACTGAAATGAAATTATTTTATATTGCACATAGATGTTGTGCTTTTCAAGTCTTTACAAGGCTCTTTTACCCGTTTTGCAGGTTATCCCACGACAACTCTGTGACAATGCTGGATTTGATTCAACGGATGTTCTGAACAAATTAAGACAGAAACATGCACTTGCGTCAGGTTAGCCCTCTTTCTACAACATGCACTTGCATAATTATCCATGTGAGACAACCCCAATAGTAAGTTCACATGTGCCAACAGCTGGTCCACATTATGATAAAGAAATTGGCACTAAAGTTAATTAACCATTGCTTTGTAGCCTAGTACATGATCAATCTTTGTGTATGATTTTCTGTTGGATTAGCAATTGAGTAACTATAGATCTGAGTATCTAAATAGGACTCTAATCTTGTACAAGCACAACATGATACTAATGTATGAAGTTCCATGGCAGGAGAAGGTGCACTCTATGGAGTGGATATTAATACTGGTGGAATAGCGGATTCTTTCGCTAACTTTGTTTGGGAACCAGCAGTTGTTAAGGTACGTGTCTGTCTGCGTAGCTTCAATCTCAATATTTGTGTATAATTTTTGTTGCTGAGTTTACATACACTCCTTGTTGCAGATTAATGCTATTAATGCCGCTACTGAGGCAGCTTGCCTTATTTTAAGTGTGGACGAAACAGTGAAGAACCCTAAGGTATACTTTTTTGTTTGTTTCGTCTTGTTTTTGTGCCATTGAAATTCGAGTACTTCACTTGAGGCCCCACTTAATGGTGATCAGCTTCCAGCTATTTGATGATTGTTCTTTCCTGTTGATATTTAATATTGCAGTCTGAAAGTGCCCAGGGAGATGCCGCCGCCATGGGTGGAAGAGGGAGAGGAGGCCGCGGTGGACGTGGCCGTGGAATGCGAAGATGATGATGATGTCTTCTTGTCTTGTTTGTGTGTTAGAACTTAGAAGTTGGTTGGTTGGTTTCATGTAATTCTGGGTTTGTCTTGTGAGTCTCAAGTTGTGTCAGTAGTCACCATTTTCTCTATTCATGAAGTGATTGCACTTCTCGTTTTTTACAATTCACATATAGGCTGGTGGCTTCTCACTGCAGTGCCTGTTGTGATCATTTTTGTTGGAGTTATCTGAAGAATAGAGGCTAATTTTGTTTGAATTTTACTATTCCAATTGTACCCTTTTTGATTTCATTGCCAACTATGGAAACTAACTCAACATATTCAGAATCTTCTAAAGCATACATATAAAAATTAACACTTCCAGATTTTATATCCATATACAGTCTATTAGTATTAACTGATCCTCTGGTTCTTTGCAAAGTCCCAGCAGGCAGAAGCAATGATTATCAGACAACATATTCATCTCTTGAAATATAGGGTTCTCCCTTTGCTCAAATATATTGGGGTGTTTTGGTCCAAAGCTACAACAACATTAAATGTAAGATTCCAGTGACACAAGGCTGGAACTATATGAAAACAACATATTGTCTCAATCAATCTTTAATTAATTAGTTCAAGGGATTATAGTATAAAGGGTAAATTAGAATTGGAACTGCATTTGGGGAGTGTATCCAAGGGCATCAAGGTTGGCAGCCATAGCCTTGTTCATTGGTGGTGGTCCGCATCTCAGCACCTGCAAAAGCCACAACACTTGTATTTTAGTCTTTAGAGAGAGAGAGAGAGAGAGAGAGAGCTGATGATGGCCTCAAATTGGCTAGGGTGGTATGTAGAACCTACCTTAATATCTGATGCTGGTTGAGGACAATGTTCTTGAATAATTTCTTTGGTCACGTAGCCGACACCGCCATTCCATCCTTCTGGTGGCTGAGAGAGTGAAGATGATATTTACAGATTAGATATTGCAAATATATTTGCACACTTTTTGCACTATGCAGTAACCAAAAACAGTATTTAGTATTGCATACCGTTGGTACCAACCCATTCAAGAATAGTAAGATGATACACAATACACCTGCACTACCTCATAAAACCAAATTAATGGCTTGACACATTCTTTAATTCTCAACGGAGAATCAAATGCAGATTTGCCTACAAAACCTTCACTCGCAATTACTTCATGTCTACCATAATCCAGTGTTGGATTAGAAATTTTGTACAACAATAAGAATCAAGAATGGAAATAGGAATGATATTCTCTTCATGATTGGATTTAGACTTTTTTTGGTCATGATGGCAGCTTTGGAATGAGAATCTCATTCTCATTCCCATTCTTGATCCCATTTTCATTCCTTTTTCTATTTTTCTTTCTTTTTTCAGAGGAGTTTTATTATTTACATAAGATTGGATTAAAGTGATTATGCTTCTCCACATATCATTTTGATTTCAAAGCATTGATACTCCAGTCTAATCTAAACTGAATTTATACATAATTGATGACACGTGCACAATATGATTTTTTTTACTAGTTTCGTATACTCCCCCTGTCCCAAAATAAGTGTCATGTTTGACTTATGCAAGAATTATCAATAATGTAACTATAATAAGTTAGTATCTTTTAAGTTTGTTACATCACATGTCCATAGGGATGTAAACGTAAATATATAGCACTAATTAACTTCTCCTTAAATTTTCTCAAAATAGAAAGGACACTTAATTTGGGACGGATGGAGTATAACAAACAGTTCATCAAATAGTTCAATGATGACCATCAAATTGATTGTTAATAGATATTGTGGTTTCAATGAATTTGCAGCAGTATGACTATTTTTTTTATTTCTTCAAGTCAAGTACTATTGTAGGCAAATTTATTGTACTAGTGTGAACATGTTTCACTTTGATAAAAACAAAATAGTTTAACAATTTCAAGGACCATAGCTAACTTTAATACAGAATGTACAAAGAGGCTCCATATGATACCTGAAAACAAGGGCATAACAGACACGAGTTTTCATTTTCAACTTAAAACTACATTCTGAATTATATTTAGTGCCTAGAAAGGATGCAAGTTGAAAAAGAAAACATATAAGACAATAAAATTGAAAAAAAAACATACCTGGTTCAGAACATAGTAGACACTGAATCGGTCAGGAAAATTTAGGGCCAAACTATCCAGCTCTTCCTGATAAAGGACAATTACAAAAAAATAATACTTTAAATACTGCATCACTGATTCCTGGATTTGAAAATGAAGAAAACACATTTCTTGTATAAAAAATTGAGCTTCACACACACAAACACACATAGAAAGTGTCTACCTTCAAAAGAATGTCCTCGTATGTCACATTTGCATAAATAAGACTAATGTTGGTTTTGTCATCTGGATTCTCTAATATGGCTCTGGTAACCTAAAATAGAATCAAAGAACAAACATAAGAAAATCATCAAACAAAATATCAATAAAGAAAAATCACTGACGATCTTGAAATACACACATACCTGAAACATTGGAGTAATGCCAGTTCCCCCAGCAATCATCCCAAAAGCTCTAACTTGGCCAGGTTGATACTTGAAGCGTCCCTATAAAATTATTATAAATACATCAAAGCTTGAAGTGACTTTTTTGGCTATATAATAGAACATTCTCTCAAAAAGTTTGATCCATTAATAAAGTGAAACAATGAACTTCTACGTATATGAGTTGAAGAAAAAAATTTCAAACATAACTCCTCCCACAATATAAGACCCAACCATAAGTCATGACAGACTCTTTACATTATTGACTTACTAGGATACTACTTTGCTCAGATATTGAAGACCCAACCTCACGTCATGACAGACTCTTTCCTCGATTGACTTACTAGGATACTACTTTGCTAAGATATTGACTAGAGAGGTAGAGTCCAATATCAACATATCCATGTTATGTTGATTTTGACTGGAATGTAGCACCCACACAAGTCTCTTTGGATAACAGGGATACGTTGAGCAAATTCAAGAAAAGCGGGATGCAGTACAAGTACAACAAGGATATAGCGACAAATATGCAAAGACATACCTGCATATCAATAATCTAAATCCCTAATCTATGAAGGGAACTTAATAACATTGTGTAAAAGCTAACTAACATATGACGAATCAAGTTCAATGAAAGCTGGCATGGTTTTTAATAACTGGATAAATATCCTTTCGAGAAGTCCAATGCAAAAGTTTTTCGGTCAAATTATTAGACGTATTAGAAGTTTAATGACTCAACATGTTAAGCACTCTTTGTAGTTCATATCAGTACCAATTGTTAGGAAGCCCCAAACAGGATTTCAAAATGAAATGGAACAATGTCAACAAGTAATGGCAGTTAAATATCTCAAAATATGAATCATTACCTTGGGTCCCCTCACAGCCATGTAGTCACCTTCACGCATCTCCCGGAAATGGTGAGACATCCTTCCTTGTGGATACATCTATTAAAATGGAAAATTAAAATCATTACAGGTCAACATATAGAACAGGAAACCGCTCATAATTTCTCATTTTGTAATTATATCGACTTAGGAGAAAAAAGTGACACAATTTTGTAAAACAAGTTAAAAGTATAAATTGTAAAAACCTTTATGACTAAATCGAAGTATCCAACATCTGAATCCAAAGTTGTTGGTGTATATGCCTTGATAACATCCTCACCAGCAGCATCCTTTCCTCTGTTTGACAAAACATGATTAGTTAAATATGGTATTGAGATGATATAACTAGCAAACTGCAAGCTTTAATTGTCATGCACAGCACAAACGCAAGATAAAGCCAGTGATCAATCATACTTGCAACTCATATGTTGTCCAATAGGAAGTCCCAACACTGAAGTAGGAGTGGGAAGAGCAAATCTAAATTTTGCCACATTATGGCTAAGTTCGGTGCGCTTAACTAGTTTGAATTCCTTGAAATTATCAGGGTCCAAGCAACCTAACAAAGACAAATCAAGAAGTTGTTAGCTTACATAAGAGATGCACTGTCACATGATGGATAGAGGATTAAGAGCATCAAATTTGAAAGAAATTTGCAATGAAGAACAGTGAGATGCCAGTCATGCCACAGTTTATTACGACAGAATAACTACAGTGCGGCAAAAGAAATGAAAGTAACCATTAACTCAACATTTCTTCCAATTGCTCAGCAATGAAACTGAGATAATAGAATAAAAACGCACAAGCCAAAAAAACCACCTAAATTTAGAAAAATCACAAAATTGCGTGGTCTAGAAGTTCTTACATCAATTACTCCGTATCTAATAAGATCCAACAGAAAATCACTTGTATACACATTAAGGAAAAATAAATAAATTAAGAAATTAGCAAAATATCATACCAGAACGAAAGATTGAAAGCAATGAATCCAACAATAGATCAATAACATATTAGCGACAATTTTCGTAGATGAAATATTATAGCTAAAACCAGCATGAAGTACAGAACTAAATTCACGCTGAAACTGAACTGCTTTCTTCGCCTCTAGACTGCGATCTAAAATCAATGAAACAGAGAAAGAAAGAGAAGCAAGCAAGCAAACCTTTAGGTTTCTTGGTGGAGTAGTAGTAGTAAGCAGCACCGGCACTAATGGCCGCGAGCGCCACTGCAATGCTCAGCATCTCCAGTCTATGAGACTGTAAATACTCCATTTTTCAGTCAACGCTAACGACGACGACGAAGAAGAAGAGGTTTTTGGATTTCAACACAAGCGATTTTCCATCGCCTCTCTCTCTCTCTCACTCTAAATTTGGTGTAACATGGAACTTTTATAGAGGGTTGTACGGTAATGGAAATAAGCTCGCCCGCAGAGGATTGAAGCCCGCGAGTTGAATTGCAGATAGGCCATAATCGGTGAAGCACGTGTCCCAATATCAAATCCAAAGATTCAGGATTTTGGACCTGTCGTTTAATCACAACAGTGTAAACGAATCACGAGCACCTAGGAGCTACCAGATCTCAGCCAAAAGTTACGGACAAAAAGATTCTATTCTCAAAACGACATGTCGTGTTTGACGGAAAGAAGAACATGAAATATACACGCAACTCAACGCAAAGCAATCAATCATAATAGTATCATATACCGTAACAAAAATAAATTTATGCGTATGTATGCGCGTATGGTATTGTATTGTACTGTACTGTACAGTAGAGTTCAGTACCGTGGAGGTGGAGAAAGCGGGAAGCCGTTGGATTAGCTCGGAAATGAAGATCGACGGTGGTGAGTAGGTGGCATTGAATTGACCGGAGGCGTCGCTGAGCCGCCGTAGAATCCATCGAAATTTTCTCGGGAAAATGAGAAGGAAAATAGTTGTGATAGTTTAATTAAATTGGGAAGGAGACAGTGAGATCTGAGATGATAATTGAGTTCGTTCAGTGCGAGCTCCTAGTTCCCACCATCTCCTCCGTATTATCATATACAGAATTTATTTATTTTATACTAATATACATGTGTCTGCAGATAATTATTTATAATTTTTTGGTATAAAATAAATAAAAGAAATATTTTGGTTGGGTCGATGAGCCCTACCCCAACCCTGTAAGGTTTTCGGGGCTATAGCCTATAGGCATAAAGCACACAGTTTTTATGCAAGTATAACTCATCCGAAAATTTTACATTGTGACCTGACCCTTACTTGATCCAATTTTTTCGGGATGATAAATACAGACCCAAACCCGCTAAAAATGAGTTGGGTTTCGGGTAACCGCCAGGTCGGGTCCATTAAATCTCAGCCAAGATGAGACCCAAGATGGATCCTTCTTCGTAATGAACCTGGTCTGTCTCTTGGGTTCATAACATTTTGGAGTGAGGAGCTATGATATTAAATCTGGAGATTTTTTCTCAAATAATTAACTACTACTCCAATTGATCTTCCAATGTATCTGAATATACAGTTCTTAAATGAACAAGTAGAGAAAGAAACAGAAAAATGTAAGGTAGTGCGTATACAAAGCTAGCTATCTAGGCACACGAGTGGTAATGTATCGTCCCTTCTCTAGGTCGTATATTGTCTTTATTTGTGGTTTTCGCCATTGCAGCACAAGGAAAACAGCAAGCACAGCTATTAAAAGAAAAGCAAACAATAAATATGTGATTGAATCGTTTCCAGCAATCTGGCCCAGGTTATCCGATTCCAATTCTAAGTGATCTGACATTGTTTCGAGGATGAAAGCTCCCAGTGTCCAGTCAACGGGAATGCTTCCACTGTGCTTTTCAGATCCACTCCTGCACATTGTTACGGATGAAATAATCAGCACACTGAAGCAATATGGAAGGAAACTACATGCTATATGTGTCTAAAAACAATGCGACATTTACCAACTTTACTAAAAAATGTGCATTCCTCACCTCCCAGACATGTCATAACACTGAGAAAATTGTCCAACTCTTCTTTTTGGTTTTCACTACTAACACAAAACTCTCTTGTTTGTTGATTGCCTAAAGGTTCTTACCAACAACCAAATGCACCACACAATAAACACATCCAAATTTGTAATGGTTCCTGGCTTCCCAGTTCAATTCTGGTTTCCCTACTGGACCACATTCTGGTTTACGGTGTTACACTCAATCTGATCCAGTTTTACAACACTATATCATGCATGCATGAGTGATTACATTTTGCAAATGCAGGATTTCACATTTACCAAAGAGACTTGACCACATTTCCAAGCACATTCAGAGAGTGTACAAATGGAAATTTAGCCGAGAACATTTAAAATATGGGCATCATTTAGGATACAAGAGAGATCATCACCCTTTCAACTTATCATTATAAGAACAGTACCTTCTATCATCCACAGCAATGCCAAGACTCTCATGCAAAAGCGCCACCGTATATGCAGAAGAGAAACAATATCTCAATAAATCCATATCATCAATGCCAGAATGCTGATTTTTCAGTTTAAACCAATCATCTTCGCAGTAGTGGTGTCCAGCTGCTTCCAATTCAAACAGAGAAGTCCTAGGAACAAGCCCAAAAAACTGTAGAAGGTTTAGCAAAAAAAGAAGAAGAAGACAATGCCTCGATTAAAATGTGAGAGAGAGGCAAAATAGTGCAATCTAGCATATAAAGTAATTCATGCAAACAGACTATGAATTGCATTCACATTCGGGTTAACTTAACTTCCTTTACATTTGATTCAACATATTAGATAGGGTGACTTCATTTTTAAAATTTTCAAACAGCAACTTCATTATTTTTATTATAAGCTCTATGAGTAGTTATCATATAAGATACTTCCTGAAAGAGAATCTAGCCATGAAACACTCTTCATTAACAGCTAGAATAGTATGGTGTGTACTAGAGACTGCAGAGCTTTCGGGAAAGTCTCTAATTTTTCAGGTTTCTTTTAATCCTACTATAAAAATAAAGCTAGTCTTTTCCTGAAGAAAATAGATGGAATTGTTAAGAGCTTATGTTCTCACCCTATACTTTTTCTTCTATCTTCAATTTTTTCTCTAGTCTCCTCTGATGTCCCGTAATGAGACACCCTAATTTTTCAGGTACTAAAAAAAATTGGAAAACAGATTCTTCACATGGCAGGATGAAACAATTGACTTGAAATCAGCTTCCTTTTTCTTTTTATAGTAGCACAGTGTAAAGATAATTACTATTCTGTGGTCATAAAAGAAATGCTAGGACATGATTACTTACAAAAAGAAAAAATGAAACTCAACTAAAACAAATAGTTGAAAGCCAGATTATAATTGAAGTCATGTTTCCAAACCTCCGAAGTAAAGAATAAGTTGTGCGTAGAAACAGGCTGCCCTTTTAACTCAGAAAAGAGAGATGAAACAACTCCACAAGGGGGTTCGGTACATTTATCTGCATGAGAAATGAAGAACATCACTTGATTTTTTTTTCCCATCAATGTCATGGTACAATTTACGAAAAGGTCTACAATGCAGCGAACAAGGAACATGACATAATGAAAAACAGAAATATGTTGTGAGCACCTAAAATATACAATAAACTACAAAAGACTTACATCTTAAAT
>JAYMTF010004416.1:0-13184 GCA_036897485.1 Pelargonium nanum | reverse complement strand
GTGTTTCCCTTCTCACAGGCTACAGGTCGAAGAAGCCGAAGACACCCTAGCTTGAAGTTTGGACCCAAAGACGTGACACTTGATTAAACCTGGACACTTAGAAGAATTTTGACGAAGGACTTGGACACTAGGCTAGTTATCTCAGCTCATGTGGACAAGAAGAGATTACTAGTGTGTTTGGGTTTACCCTCCAGGTCAAAACAGGCGCATCAATTGTGTTTTTTACTTTCTAAAAAAAATTGTGTTTTTTTTGTTTTGTTTATTATATGTGTTTTTTTTAGATTTGTTGTTGATTTTGTGTTTCACGTTTAATTTAAATGTGAAAATATAGTAGATTGATGTTGATGGACTAAATTTATTTTTATGTGCGTTATTAATGGAAACAATTATTTTTGTTTTTTTGTTTGAAGATGTTGATATTTTATATGTTGTTTTTCAAAAATATTAAGTTTTGGGGCTTGGCTCGATTCAGCAATAGATTTTGTGTGTGCTCATTTATATACAATGCAGATTAATTTGGTAGGATGAAAAATAGCCAAATATGGGAAGGCAATATGTAAATTCTTAGGAAAAAAAGAAAAAAAGAAATTAATCTCCAGTTTTTTTTGCTTATCACTTTTTAGAAAATGGAATTGTGTAAGTAAAAAGAAAATTCTTTTTCTAATCTCTGTATTAATGTTTCATGAGCCTAATTTTTTATTTTTCAATAATTAAACACACATATATTTGCTTAATTATTATTTTATTCTACAATTATTTTTAATACTATTTTATTTTATTATTAAATGTACATGTGCAATTTAGAGTTGTTAAAGAAAAAATCGATAATCCATCAACTCAAACTGTACATGCACCTTTAAGTTTTAATTGTATAGTAACGGCTTGTGTTGTCTATTTCTATGAACGGGTGGGTATTTTGCACATGAATACCCTACGTGCATCGCACGAACGGAGTCTCCATCTAGTTATTGTTAAAACAGAAACGAGGTGATAAGAGAGAAGGCCCATCCCGTATAGAGAGAGGAGGCCCATGTCCAGCAATCCAAACATTTTGAAGAAAAAGAAAAAAGAAAAAGAAATTTATCTACTAGTAGGTATCTACCCTTCCAAGTAACAAGTTGCAGCTGTTATCCTCTTCCTTCCCAGTCTCTGAACCATTTCGTTAAACCCTATATCCCTCTCAAGTCTCATCCATCCACCAAACCCTAACACCACTGAACAAGAACAACAAGAATTGGACGCACAATCTGTAGCTGTAGCTGTAGCAGTAGCAGAAGAAGAAGACGGAGACATGTACCCCTCTTCTATACCTTCTTCTTCTTGTTCCCACCATCTCCACTCTCCTTTTCTCACTCCCATCCCTCTCTGCAACTCCACCAAATCTACACTCGCCACGCGCCGCCGCTACAAGGTCTCCTTCCCACGCAACTCCTCCGCCTCTCCCGACCAGCAGCCCGATGTCTTCGGCCCTAAACGGGAACTCACCGGCGTCCAACCTCTCGTCAACAACCTCTCTCCTCCTCTCCGCCTTGTCAGCTCCGCCCTCCTCATCGCCGGCGCGATCTCCGCCGGCTACACCTTGGGCTCTCGCCTCGGCGGCACCAAAAACGCTGCCTTAGGCGGCGCTGCTGTCCTTGGCGTCGCCGGAGGGGCTGCTGCCTACGCCTTCAACGCTTGTGTTCCCGAGGTTGCCGCCGCCAATTTGCACAACTATGTGGCCGGCTGTGACGACCCTACCGCCCTCAACAAGGACGATATTGAAGCCATTGCCAAAAAGTAATGTTTTGTTTACATTTATTTGATAATTCCGTAACCTAATCCCTAATCCTGTTTAGTGTTAGCAACATAAATTTCATTTTTGTGATTTTGAATTCAATGATTATAATTAAGCTCACTGCTTGTTTTTTCTTGTTAATTTGTAACCTTATCTTCAGATATGGTGTGAGCAAGGAAGATGAAACTTTTAATGCAGAGCTTTGTGATATATACTGCCGGTGAGTTCAGATTGATTAGTTAGTATATGAAACTGTTTTGTTACAATTGTTTTCATTTGCCTCAATCTTAGCTTCTAATTCTGCCGGCTAACGTTTTTTCCCTTCTTTTTTCCTCCATTCAGGTTTGTGACTTCTGTTCTCCCTCCACCAAGTGAAGATCTCAAAGGCACTGAAGTTGATACTATTATCAAATTTAAAAATGCTCTTGGCATCGACGACCCAGACGCTGCTGCTATGCATATGGAGGTATTCTTTCTTTACGTTACCTAGCTGTTTGTAGAAGAATGAGGATCACGTGCTTCTCTATTGCATCAAAGCCAAATGATTTATTCATTTCTCAACTTCAGTTTTTTTCGTTACCTTACAGATTGGTAGACGGATTTTCAGACAAAGGCTTGAAACTGGGGACCGAGATGGTGACCAAGAGCAGCGTCGGGTAGGTTACTTGTGATTGCATCAGTTTTCTTCTCTACATTTTCTCTTGAGTACAATGTTTCAGTTTTTAATAGAGATATGGAGCTTGATCATTATTAGTGAGTTTCCAGTGCAGGCATTTCAGAAGCTGATTTATGTATCAACACTAGTCTTTGGAGAAGCATCAACGTTCCTTTTACCTTGGAAGCGTGTTTTCAAGGTTTCAGATGCCCAGGTATCTAATCATCCTTTCATTTAATCAGATTCTTGCATTTAATCAGACCCTTGAGGATGCAAATTCCTTGTATTTGGTCATGTCTGCACTCTTTTTGGCACAGCTTATGTAATTTACTGTTATTAACTTCAAGAATCACCTATATATTCCCGTTTCTATATCAATACACCACAAATATCCTTGTCTTCAATTCTTTTATTGTGTGTGTCTTGATCTTTTTTTAATATGGGTGAAAATATCTCCTGCCAGGTTGAAGTTGCTATTCGTGATAACGCCCAACGATTATACAGTTCCAAGTTGAAATCAGTTGGCAGAGGTACATATGTGATTTTTTAATGCCTTTTCCAGCTACCATGGTTGTAAACATTGAAAGTACTTTTGATGCTATTACTACGATGTTACAATGAATGTTTTGTTTGATTATGTTGTACTCGTGAGACCCTTTTTGAAGTAAAACTGTACAGGAAACATTGTGGCTTACTTTAACTTCACTATCTCTGGATGTTTGGGTTAATTTGTCATATCTAGGGGTTTTATTTCTTAGACATGAACAGGAAACATTTCGCTGACATCATTATTTCTCAGCTAAGCTTATATGATATCGCTGTTTACTTTCTCTTTGTTATGCAATAGCAATTTTGGTTTCTTAAACGCTGACTATTTAAAATTACTGTAGATATTAATGCGGAACAACTTGTTGGCCTTAGAGAGGCACAGCTTTTGTATCGTCTTTCTGATGAGGTATTTTATACATTTGCTCTTTCTGAGATATTGTTTGCAACTTTTGTGTCATTGTTTTCCTTTTTTTAATGTGTTATTGTCTGTTTCATTTTTCTTGCAGCTCGCTGAGGATTTGTTTAGAGAGCATACGAGAAAATTTGTTGAGGAAAACATTTCAGCCGCACTCAATATACTGAAGTCTAGGACGAGAGGAACGTACGGTCTTTACTACTGGGCTGGGCTGCCGCTCATGATTATGTTTATTTGTTACTCTTTTTCATCTATATGCACTCGTTAACATCCTAAATTTGAGCAACATCTGTTTCTTTTTCTTGTTTTCATAAAAAAGTCCTTTTCAAATGTCAATGATAATCTTACATCTGTAGCCTGTTCACAATCTAACCAACAAAGGGTTTTTCCAGGAAGGGAGCATCTCAAGCTGTGGAAGAGCTTAATAAGATACTTGCATTAAGTAACTTGCTGAGTACATTAAAGGACCATCCAGATGCAGTTCGCTTTGCTCGAGGGGTTGGCCCTGTTTCCTTACTAGGTAGGAACACAAGCTAATCATTTGCTCTCTTTTTTTGTCATCGCATCAGAGTTTTCAAATAACCTAGCTGGTATTGATTTTTATATTTGGCTTAGGTGGTGAATATGACAATGGTGACAGAAAGATGGAGGACTTGAAGCTTCTCTACAGAGTATATGTAACTGATTCCTTATCTAGTGGCCGAATGGAAGAAAGTAAGGTAAACCAACACTGCTGATGTTCTACTGGTTCCAGCTCCGGCCACGTGTCTTTTATGTACAAACACTGTTGGGGAAGTTCTTTCCGAAAGATAACTTATTGTACAAATCTAGTGATTTTTTTGTCCTAATGTGAGCCAAGTAATTGTTCTGTATGAAAGGTGTTGTAGATCCTGAATCATACAGAATCAAGGAAGTGTAGGGTTGTGACTGTCTGAATAAATTTAGTGCTCTTTATTTGTCAATGAAACTCAACTGATGAAATAAGACCTTAAGTGGGTGCTTAGGATTGCTTTTCTTTTATCCACTCGATTGACCACTTATATCAAGAAGAGAAATTGGATGAGAAGAATTTTTTTCCTCTTGTTTGTTCTGACTGTGTATGTGGAGAAATGAGCTTGTAACCAGTCATTCAACTGTACATTTGTTTCAACTTCGTGCCAAATCACTTACTCTTTACTTTTTCCTTCCTAGCTTTGCAAATCACCTAACTATGTTGTGTACTCGAGGAGGCAATTTTATCCTTGTAAATATTTTCCGTACATTAATTTCATTTACATGATAACCTCATATTTATATATTCCTTTTTTTTTTTTTGTGTAGCTTGCAGCATTGAGTCAGTTGAGGAATATATTTGGTTTAGGTAAGCGAGAGGCTGAGTCCATAATAAGCGATGTTACCGCAAAGGTATATCGCAATCGACTTGCACAGGCCTTTTCTGGTGGTGATCTGGAATCAGCTGATAGTAAAGCAGCCTTCCTCCAGAACCTCTGTGAGCAGTTGCACTTTGATCCAGAGAAGGCAAGTGCAATCCATGAAGGTAATATGTGGTTTGATACTCTGGTTTGTCTCTGCCATTCTGCTTTGAATATATATATATATATATATATATTTGTTGCATAAATTAGTAGACACCAACATTCAATCTTATTCTTTCAAAACTATGATTGTTCATTTCATTATCATTCATGTTTTTTTTTGTTTCCTGTGCTTCTTGGATGCTATTATTTACAAGAGCTAAATATTTAAAGATTTTTATTTATTTATTAAAAGTGACAATTTTAGGTATCTTGGATCTATAATTTAAAAAGACAGTTATTGAAGAGGATGTTAGAAATAGAATTAGTGCTGGGTGGTTGAAGTGGATAAGGGCTTTGAGAGATCTTTGTGATAAAAGAATGTCTCTAAAGTTGGAGGGAAAGTTCTTTAGGGTAGTTATACGACCAACAATACTATATGGCACAGAATTGTTGTGATTCGTTGGGATATGTATCGTGAAGCTGTTCATATGTTACAAAGGAATGCTTATCTGACCAATGATTTGTTGATACTGATGGCTTGGCTAACTGGAATATCCTTATGTTTGAAGTGTCTGATATGTTGATATATGTCTTGTAGAAATTTATCGACAAAAGCTTCAGCAATGCTTAACTGATGGGGATCTGAGTGAGGAGGATGTTGCTGCTTTGCTGCGGGTACGAGTTATGCTATGCATTCCTCAGCAGGTTGTTGAAACGGCGCACTCAGAAATCTGTGGGAGTTTGTTTGAAAAGGTAATTCTAGTTATATGCATTTTAAATCCCTGATTATCATACAATATAGTTTTATTTAGAATCCTTCCCTATTTATTGGTTTGTTTTTGTTCTGTTTCTGTCGTATGATATTGAAGCAATTCTGTAAACACATACCCAAGTGCACCAACATGGTCATCATTTTAGATATAAGTACTTCCACAAAATGCTACACTTATGATAGTGTCCATATGAGATGGGTATTTTCAAGTAACCTCAGAGGATGAGTGATTGCTGTACATACGGGAACCTCTTCTGTCAGTTGTTGGAAGATGATAGTAAAGAGCCCCAGAAAAGGGGCAATTTTGAACTATCTGTGTTGATTATAGCTGTTTAAATAGAGAGTGAAGATCTGCTGCTACTTGGATTCACATTAATAACAATCTTATATTAATTTGTATTCACTATAGTGAAAACATTGCTCCAATTTTTGTGGTTGTCCAGATTGTAGGAGAGGCACTTGCTTCAGGTATTCCTGGTTATGATATGGAACGAAGGAAATCTGTGAGGAAGGCTGTACAAGGCTTACGATTAACAAGGGAGGTTGCTATGTCTATTGCTAGCAAGGCGGTGAGTATGCTGAATTAATGAATTCCATTGTCAAAGTGGCTCTTTTATCATGTTCTTATTTTCTCCAATGTTCTCTTGTGATCTATGCAGGTCCGAAAGATGTTCTTGATCTTCATAAAACGATCACGTTCATTTACGGACAGTAGCGATGCTGTGAAAGAACTTGAGAAGATGATAGAGTTCAACAAACTGGTTGTGACCAATTTAATAGCAGACATAGGTGGGGAACCATTACATACTCCAGAACCAGCTAAGGAGGAAGAAAAACAATCTGTAGAGGAAGAAGAAAAAGAAGAGGAAGACGGGGACTCTCTTGAATCACTTAAGAAAACCAAAGCCAAGGAACTTGGGACGAACATGGACAAGCTTGGCCAGACTGAGATAACTCTCAAAGATGACCTCTCAGAAAGAGAAAGGACTAACCTTTACAAGTCATACTTGCTCCACTGTCTATCTGGAGATATGGATACACTTCCATTTGGTATTAAGGTGCGTAAGAAAAAGGATGATAGGAAGTTTCTTTCGCTAAATGAGTTTGGCATTATCCTAGGTATGACACCTAAGGAGATTGTGGGGGTCCATATGAGCATGGCAGAACAGACCTTTAGGAAAAAAGCCGAGGTCATTCTAGCTGATGGACAATTGACAAAAGCCAAGCTTGAGCTGCTCAAGGAAAAGCAGGAGGAAGTTGGCCTGCCTCCAGAGGTTGCTCAAAAGGTTATAAAGAGCATAACGACTACAAATATGGCATCTACGATTGAAACTGCTATTGGTAAGGGGAAGTTCAGTATTAAGCAGATAAGGGATCTGAAGGAAACAGGTGTCCAGTTAGAAAACCTGATATCTGAGAGATTGCGAGAGAGCGTCTTCAAGAAAACAGTGGATGAGTTCTTCTCGTCAGGTACTGGAGAATTTGATGAGGAGGAAGTTTACAAGAAAATCCCATCCGATCTAAACATAAATGCTGAGAAGGCAAGTAAGGTTGTTCATGATCTTGCGAAAACCAGAGCTTCAAATTCATTAATTCAGGCTGTGGCACTACTTAGGCAGAGAAACAAGAAAGGCGTGGTATGTGATTGATTTCAATTGATAATTTTGATTTGTTAAAGTGTTATGTCGATTTGGTAAATATGAATGCGTTCTTGTTTCTGCCTTGTAGGTTTCATCTCTTAATAACTTGCTGGCTTGTGACAAAGCTGTTCCCTGCAAGCCGTTCTCGTGGGATTTGCCGGAGGAGCTTGCTGAAGTATTTGCCATATACCTCAAGAGTGACCAAGCACCCGAAAAAGTGTCCCGCTTGCAATATCTGCTTGGGATAAGTGATTCAACGGCAGCTGCCCTCCAGGAGATGGGAGATCTTGTACTAGAAGATGCTGAAGTTGAGGAGGAGAAGTTTGTATTTTGATGGAATTGAATCGAAATAGGGTAAGGAGGATTTTTTACATTTGACCAAAAAGTGCAGGGTGAAGTATTATTAGTATTGTTGAGTATTTTTGTTGCTGAAAGAGCATTTTTGAAACAGATCAATCAACCCTTATATGTTTCTTGTCCCTAGAATGAGCTATATAAGCTTCTTGATAATTCATTATTTTCATATTTCTAAGAATTTTACTATTACAAGTATCAGCACAATGATTGACAAGCAACCAAATATTTATGTTAAGCCAACTTATTCAATTTGATCTCCAAATGCCAACTTAATCACATTAGATTAACAATTTGGACTATCCATGCAAATGCAATGTTGAACGGTTAAAGGGGAGAGTTACCTTCTATTGTGTAGCTCAACTGATAACAAAAAGAGTAAATTTATCAAAAGCTAAATTCCAGTTTGACTTGTAGGCTCCGTTTGGATTAACATTTTTGGAAATGAGAACGATTCGGAGAGATGGAGAGCTTTTAAAATGGCTTGGATGACTATCTAGGGTAGCAAATATGTTTCAAGAATTTCCAGCCATTCCTGGGCCTTCAAATACTTGATCGGGGTGGAGAAACGCATGAATTGGGCCTCGGCACAGACTGTTGTCGCGACAATGTTGAGGCACATTCTTAGGATTATGCCCCAACATTGTCGCGATAGTGCTAAGGCACGTTCCTAGGATGGGCAGGTTGGCTCACCATTCCACTTGAGTGTGCCACTCCTTTTGGCTTGCCATACCACTTGGTTTGCCATTCTCCTTGTGAAATGTGGTAAACTAATTTGTGGTTGATGTACATTTTGGCCGACAATGGAGGATTGTTGGGTGGATGACCGGCGAGCATACAACTGATGGGCAGATAGTCAGCAGGCGAACGAATGAAGGGCAGACGATCGGTAGACGGATGGACGGCTGATGGGCGCGATACTTGGGTCCGGTGTTAAGTTCGTCGATTGTGATCTAAGAGCTGATTAGATGCGGAGTAGCGCTCATATGCCACTTGTCGCATTATCACTCGTCGGATAAACTTATGATTTTTTGTATATTATCATTGCTATCGAATCGTAAAAGAAAGTAAACACTCATTTCCAAAAGTGAATTTTGGAAGACGGGGATATTCATATCAGACGGAGGAGTTAGTTTTAGCTCTTGTTTGCTCGATAGTGATTGCCTGATTGGCTAGGAACTAATGCAGGAGATAGTCAAGTTTAGTAATTAGTGGGTTGAACATTCTAAAGTTGGGGGAATTAGCAAAATACGTAGAGTAGCCTTTGGAATAAGTTAATATTATCCATTAATTCTTTCCATTTCCAGCACTAACAGCAAGAGATTCCTCACAAGTTGAATGTTCACACCCCAAATTCCACAGTCAAAACAAGCCCAATTCTACTTATTTCAAAAATTAGCATTATTTAACTGCAAGTCACAAATAGAACCATCAAATTCCTTAGTGTTGCAGTTAGTAAATGAGTAAACATTTTGATAAAAATGTCTTAGCTTTGACATTATTGAACTAGTTTAGTGTGTTAGTGCAATACTACCCAAACCTTGACTCATTAGAGAGACAGAAAGTGCATAGAATTGGTAGCAGATGAACATTTTTGTTTCAACTTTGAAAACTTAACACAAACCAACATTGTCTTCTATATATATCCATATCTGTTTGCACATAAAATGCATCATAAAATACACAGTATCATCAATCAATTAGATATACATAAATGGGTCAATCACAGCTTTTTATGATTGTACTTGTGGCCTTAGTTGCAGCTGCTGCACAAGCACAACTTTCCTCCAATTTCTACACCACCACATGCCCTAAAGGCTTGTCTACAATTAGAAGTGCTGTGATCAATGCAGTGATGAAGGAGCATCGCATGGGAGCGTCTTTGCTCCGGCTTCACTTCCACGACTGCTTCGTTAATGCACGTTCTCGATCTTCGTTATTTTCCATCCAATATCTTTTTTAGTATGTACCTACGTGCACAAATAAATGTAATAGAATATTTTAATTGACTTGCAGGGATGTGATGCGTCTGTTCTGTTGGATGACGCCTCGGGCTTCACCGGAGAGAAGACGGCTGGTCCTAACTCTGACTCTATCCGGGGCTTCGAGCTGATAGACACAATCAAGTCTCAACTCGAGTCTATTTGCCCCAGGATTGTGTCCTGCTCGGACATCCTCGCTGTCGCTGCCCGTGATTCTGTTGTTGCTGTAAGTGATTTACATCATGAAACTATGTGACTTGAGCTGATTTAAATTTTGTCCTATTATAGTTTTTGAAGTGTTGTTATTGTTAATGTTGTGATGTAGTTGGGCGGACCATCCTGGGCAGTTGTGTTGGGTAGAAGAGATTCAACTTCTGCTAACTTTAGTGGTGCAAATATTGAGCTGCCATCTCCAGCCTCGGATCTTTCTTCCCTCATATCTGCCTTTTCTCGTAAAGGCTTCACCGCTGCAGAAATGGTAGCTCTTTCAGGTAATAATAACAACAAAGGTTCCATATACACTGACGGAGGTAGGGGTGGGCCATAGAAGATGAGAGCCCACCCTCAGTTTGATAAATAGTATACTTTTAATGGTAGAACTGAGGTTGATGTTATGTTCAATAGTGAATGTCCACTCTCACACATCTAAGACTAGAGCGGTCAGAATGGACTCGACCCTCTGGGTACCCAAAACTAAACCCGTTTTTTTGGCGGGTTTGGGTTTGTATTTATCAACCCGAAAAAACCGAGACAGGTTCAAGTCGGGTCATCATGTAAAAACAATGTGCTTTATGCGTAAAACTCAAAACCCGACCCGACCAACCTGAAAACACTACAAGACAAGGGCAAGCAGCGACAAAAACAGAGTGACTAGCGTTGAAACGTTTCGGGCTGTTAGCCCTTTTTCTCATAGTGAAACCCTACAGGGGCCGGGTAAGGGCTAATCAACCCGAACCCGAACCCGAACCCGAACCTACCGACCCGACCTTTTGCTACCTCTATCTAACACATAAGTTCAAATAACCATCAACGGAGACAAGTGGCTTATGACGCTTGTTTGTCTTGAGGTCTCAAATTCGAGCCTTATTGTTATACTTGCTTATCAAAAACAAAAAACACTTGAGATCACGAAGATGATCATTTTTTTTTCAACGGGTCCGCCATATTGTTCATACACATATGTTTGTTGATAACATGCCATATCTTTGTGAATATATACGTATAGGATCTCACACTATGGGTCAAGCCAGATGCTTAACATTCCGAGATCGAATCTATAACGAGAGCAACATCGACTCTACTTTGTCCACTTCCTTGAAATCCAACTGTCCGGCCACTTCTCAGGCCAATGACACCAACCTTTCCGCCTTGGACGCCACCACGCCGGTTCTCTTTGACAACGCTTATTTCAAAAATCTGGTAAAGAACAAGGGCCTTCTTCACTCCGATCAACAGCTCTACAACGGAGGTTCCACAGATTCTGTGGTCACAACCTATGCCAACAGCATGCCAGCGTTTTTCAAAGATTTTTCGGCGGCGATGGTCAAGATGGGTAATCTTGATCCTCTCACAGCTACTTCTGGTCAGATCCGTACCAACTGCAGGAAAATTAACTAAATATATCTTTGATTACCATTGATTTAGCAAATATAAGAGACTCTAGTACTCTATGTGTTTGTCTTCTTTTTTTGTTGCTTCTCAATAATAGTTGGTGTGAAGAATGTTATTCATTCAACAAATACAAAACAGTTATGTTGTTGTATGTTGTGACTTGGTTAGTCCTCAACTTCAAGATATGCAATTTTCTTCTTTCGAATTCTTTTCTATCTAGCTAGCTATTTGGTGTACTACAAGTCCATTTTGTTTTGTGTTGGTTGCATATGTTAATCATACAAAAACATACTACTAAAATCCTTGTAATTAAGGGTATAAAAGCTTATTTGATAGTTCAAGGAGTTGAAATTGTTAGGTTTTTACTTAATACTAATAGGTTAATTTATTAACTTAAGTGTATTATGTGATTAATTAGCTCTTAGTTTGACAAATTGATATTTGGATTTGGATTGGACCTAATTAAATGGTAGAACCCATTGGAAAAAAGATATAATGTTTAAGCCTAAATTGAGCAAGTTAATAGGGCTAAATATTATATAAGTTACCCAAGCCCAAAAAAATCATAAACCCATTTACTTTAAATCTTGGTCAAATGAGTCGGTCAAATAAGAAATATTAATTTGAATTGAAGTGAATCTGGTAGTTGGTCAATTCATGATCCCAAGACCAGTTTATACGCAGAAAAATCTCTTTACGTGATTTTTTCGGTTACTCTCCATACAACTTTAAATACTCCTCTTGTATTCAGAACTGATCACTCTGAATTACGATCTTCAATATCAATGTGCAGAATAGAAACTAGGGTACTTGGCAGACTGATATAGAATTCGTTCGGAGGAGGAAGCTCTGTTCTTCAATCTTCCGGTAATCGTCTTATCCTGCTAGAGTGTGTGCCAGATTTCCATCCTTGGAGAGACAATATTCTTCTAGAGTCTATATATCATGTAATATCTTTGTGAATATATATGTATAGGATCTCACACTAGGGTCAAGCCGGATGCTTAACATTTCGAGAACGAATCTACAACGAGAGCAACATCGACTCTACATTGGCCACTTCCTTGAAATCCAACTGTCCGGCCACTTCTCAGGCCAATGACACCAACCTTTACTCCTTGGACGCCACGACCCCTGTCTAAATCTAGCTGTATCCCTTTCTACTTTATTAGATCATAAACAACTCCTTGAGGTTACTTATACTCTAAGGGTAAGTCTAACCCTAAAAATCTAGAGCAGTTTAGTGAAACATTGAATTTAAGTTATCATAAGGTATATAATAAACTTTTAATAAAAAACCAGTAATCTATTTTCCAAAAAAAGTACCCATAGTTAATTTTGTGTAATAAGAATACTCTACTAAGTTAAGAGAACATTATATTAACCCTCTTAACTTAGTAGAGTTGACGAATAAAAAAGGGACAGGGCAGACATATTCTTAAAAATAACTAGTATGCAGTAGAAGTCTATTTATTAGAGGTCAAGTAAAGTACACAACAGGGTAAAGCCTACAAGAATTGCTTAGAGCTATAGCACAGTTCCCACTTCCGATAGATTAGTGGATTTAAAAAGGGGCTTCTAAAAGAATCCAGCTAGAACAAGAGGTTTTAGAATTTGCACTTTAAGCTTTCATTACTTGTCAAAAAGTTTTTAATTCTCTAAAAAATACACGCGATGCTTGCTCTTATACTAGGAGTTCTCAGGTTAGGATATATCCGAGACTTACTTAAAAGGGTTCTCTATTCAGGATTTACCCTTATAAATACTAGTTTTATCTGACTAAAATTAAAGAACTCATAAAGGACCGCAATTTAAAGTAGGGGGCTCCCCTTGAACCTTCGACGGTTTTATTTATGGAAGTTCAATTTTAGTTTTTTTCGATCACTCGGTTTACGTCTTTCGTAATTCATCAATG
>JAYMTF010004415.1:0-13186 GCA_036897485.1 Pelargonium nanum | reverse complement strand
GTTATTTAGCCATCTTCACCCTTTCTACCCAAATTCCAATACCATACTACACTACCCACATTTTATCAATACCTAAACAAACCACAAGCAACACACTGCAGTTCTATTGATATATAACACGCTAGAGGTAACAGGTGAAAACCCATTTCAGCATTTGATCATCTTCACCAATTCGTGTACTAAAAAAGGTACCTTTTTGAGGTAACAAAAGAAAACTCATTTCAGCATTTGGTCATCTTCACAGTTCCTACCCAAATTCCAGAACAAAACTACACTACCCACATTTCATCAATACCTAAACAAATCACAAGGCAACACACTAACAAGTGAAAACCCATTAAAGCATTAGATCATCTTCACCAATTCGTGTAATAAAAAAGGTACCTTTGAGGTAACAAAAGAAAACCCATTTCAGCATTTGGTCATCTTCGCAGTTCCTACCCAAATTCCATAACAAAACTACACTACCCACTTTTCATCAACACCTCAACAAATCACAAGCTCCGAGTTTTAGGGAACAGAACAAACCTTGAGGAATGTGAGTGAGATTGATCCCAGTTGCAGACAATGCCTCCTGGTTCGGTCTTGAGAGCTGCATCATGTCCCCATAAGCTGTGATCTGAATCGAACCCTTTATCCCATTATTCCTAACGGCTGTGAAAATGTTATGCGCCAGCTTGAAGACATTGACACCAACAGGAACGCCGCAATTCTCGAAGTCCCACCACACCGAGACGCTCACGTTTTTGGACTGCTCGTCGTGGAGCTTGATCGGAGAAGCTGAAAAGTGAGAAATTTGAACAGATAGGAGAGAAGAGAACGGAGAAGAAGAGTATGGTGAGAAGAGTAGGAGGGTTCGGCAAGAGAAGGGTCTCATGGCGGCAGAGAATTGGGGGTTGGGTTCGATCGATCGAGAGAGAGAGAGATCGATCGCTCGAGAGAGAGAGAGAGAAGGGGAGAGAGGGGTTTAGGGTTTAAGAGGGAGAGAGGGGGTTAGGGTTTAAGAGTGAGAGACTGTGAAGGAGTAGAGGTTTAGACCAATATCATGTGATCGACGTGATTGGGTCTAGACTCTATACTATCCTCCAATTTGGATAGTATATCCGACTTCAATCCGTAGCGACTATGTTTTTAGTTGAATTGGATCATATCGGACAAAGTCGCACAAAAATATGTAAAAATAAACTCGACTATTGAAAAAGACATGGTAGGGTACAGGGAACCCGTCCTGAACGGGACGAGACTCTTCTCCATACATGGTACTCGACTTGATCCACTCGGAATGAACCTAGTGCAATATGTAAAACGGTTTTGATTAATGCGGTCTCCAATCTAGTTCTAGTTCGATCTAGTCTCTGGCTGACGCTCAATTCTACAAACTAACGGGCACCAAACCCTATTCACATTTTTGTTCGTTCGGTCACATAAAATAGAACCGATTGTGAACTCAACGAATAAAAAATATACACTGACTAATTTTTGTGTGGATTCTAGTTGAACAAACTCACACGCTGTACATGTAGAAATCACATTTTGATCCAAGCAACCAAAATTTCTTCTAGCTCTACCTTCTAATAGAGCTGACAAATCAAATTTTGTGCCGAGTTCAAAATTTTAGGCATTATATATGACGAGTCTTGCGAGTTTGTTCGATCCAATATCTTACAAGTTAAGTCTAATATGGCCCGTCTCAAAAACTTCTCAAAATCGGGCAAAAGTCCGGTCTTGTGGGTGTTTGCGGATTCGGGTCCAGACTGACTGCTCCATCCTCCAGTTTCTTAATCCTCTTCCGCCTCCTTAAACCCTAAACCCTAAACCTCTCTCTTCCTCCAATCAGCAGTTCCTTCTCCAATCACGAAACTGGAGCAGACCCATTTCTCAATTTAACCCCACGCCCAATTCTAACCCCAACCCACAATTCTCCGCCACCATGAGACCCTTCTCTCGACGAACCCTCCTCCTCTTCTCACCTTCCTCTTCTTCTCCACTATCTCTTAAAGTTTCTCGCTTTTCAGCTTCTCCACTCAAACCCCGCGAAGAGCCGTCAAACAATGTGAGCGTCTCGGTGTGGTGGGACTTCGAGAACTGCGGCGTTCCCGATGGTGTCAACGTCCTCAAGCTGGCGCATAACATATCCGCCGCCGTCAGGGCTAATGGGATAAAGGGTTCGATTCAGATCACAGCTTTCGGGGACGTCACGAAGCTCCCGAGACCGGACCAGGCGGCACTGTCTGCGACTGGGATCAATCTCACTCACATTCCTCAAGGTTTGTTCTGTTCCCTTGTAATTGGAGCTTGTGAGCTAGTGATTTGTTGAGGTATTGATTGAATGTTTGTGGAGAGGAAGTGGGTAGTGTAGTTTTGTATTGTGATTTGCATTGGAGTCGGTAGGAATGGTGAAGATGATCACATAGTGAAATGGGTTTTCGTACCTTTTTTAGTTCACAAACTCTATGAACTTGTGTTCACTGAAATGGGTTTTGATTAGTACACGAACTTTGTGAGTTCATGGGCTTGTGTATTCAAGTTCATAACTTCAATAAAGATGATCAAATGCTAAAACGGGATTTCATTTGTTACCTCAAGTATGCTATATTTCCATTAAGAAGGTAGTACCTACTTTAGTACACAAAGTTTCATCAATTTGTGGTTTAGTTCATGAACTTTCAATTTCAGTATACAAATTTGCAGCTTAAAACTAAGGTAGTACACAACGTCCTGTCCGAAAATAGAGTTTTGTATTACTTTTTGGGAAAAAAATAAGGTGAAGTTAGTTACTGGTAAACATTTTCCCTGCAGCCCAATGTGGGATTCTAACTAACTTATTACAACATATACACTCATTTTGGGACAAAATTCACAAAAAAACAAGACACTCATTGTGGGACGGAGGGAGTATTAGAGTCTTGTCACTAATGTGCATAATTGAACTTTTTATTATATTTGTCAAATTAAGAGAGACTAATCATCACCATATTTACCAATTTTGCTATAGTTTTGACCTTGTGTACTAACTTTGTCTTAAACTGAAAGTTCATTTACTATAATTGGCTCTTTGAAAGTTTGTGTACTAAGTCACACATAGAACTGTAGTTTGTTACATATGATTTGTTGAGGTATTGTTATTGAGATATTTGTGGGTGTGGAAATGGGTAGTGTTTGTTTCATGGGTACTGTGAAAGTATATAGAAATTGTGAAGAAGATCAATACGGAATTGGGTTTTCATTCACTGCTCGAGTATGCCATTACATATTTCAATTTTGAACTTTAGCCTATTACTTGTGGTGTGGAACATGTTATTTTGCCGTATATTGTTGTTTCTGTTCCAATCATGTTCTGTTCCTTTAAACTTGGAGCTTATGATTGTTGAGGTGCTGATGAAATGCTTGTGGGAGGCGGAAGTGGAAGTGGGTTGTACTAGTGTTATATTTGATATACATATAATACAAGTATGTGTGTGTGTGTGGTGAAGACGATAGGAATTAGGACACAAAAAAGTAAAGTAATGCCACCAAGCGCGTGGATCAACTTGTATCCGGGGTACCCGGATGGTTCACACCAAAAAAGTGAAGTAAATAGAATCATTAATTACCTAACCATCTCTTACCTAAGGAAAGTGATGAGAGTATGTTGTATGATTTACCATGTCATTCTGTTGTTGGTTTATTTTTATCCTCATAACATCACTTCAATTAAATTTTTGGCTTTTAAGGAATGATGTAAAACCTCATATGTTCTGTTTATATGAGTAATTGGTTGTGCAGTTTGGCTTGAAAGAACTTCATCGATCATTGATTCCATAAGTTACAAATGCAGGTGGAAAGAGCTGTTCTGATAGGTCTCTTCTCATAGATCTTTTGTATTGGGTTTCTCAAAATCCTCCACCGGCACATCTTTTTTTAATCTCTAGCAACGTGGACTTTGCTAGTACTTTACACCGGTTAAGGATGAGCAACTACAATATCTTGCTTGCAAGTAGAGAAGCTCCTTTCGTCCTCTGCAGCGCTGCAACTATCATGTGGCATTGGCAAACTTTGGTTACAGGACAAGACCTTGCCGGAAAACATTTCAACCCACCCCCAGATGGTCCCTACGGTTCTTGGTATGGCCATTATAAGGCACCACTTGACGACCCGTTCATAGTCACCGGACAACCTTCATGTTCACCAAAAGAGGAGTCAGTTGATTCAGGTTCAGGTTCAGGTTCTAAGACTCTTCCCGTACCTAAGAAAGTCTTGAAGCAGATTCGTAAAATATTGAAAAAGCATCCTGATGGTATTTCTATAACTCACCTTCGTTTAATGTTAAATAAAGATGTGGATCTAGGTAAAGGCATGTACGGTCATAAAAAGTTTTCTCGCCTTCTTTTATCCATGCCTGACATTTTAAATCTTGAGCTCCAGGGTAGTGGCCTATACATTGTTCGAGGCGTCACCAGTACCAAAGACAATGAGGACTTCGATGCATCACCTTTTGGTCAGAAGAGTGAAGATCAGAACGTAAAAACTAGAGAGGTAAGTGGTGTGGACAAATCTATCACCAATGCTGTCGATGGGAAGAAATTATTGTCGATTCCTGATATAAAAGCTGAAAGGACTTCACCCGAAGAGCAACTGTGCCTAAAAGACGTTCAAGAGCCTTCTCAACCTGGCGAGAAAGTTGTTGAGATGGTCGATGAACAGGTGATTGACAATCTTTCGCATCCTGTGGACGGACAAGATCACTCGCTTAAACTAGGTTTTTTGCACAAAATCCGCATATGGTGGTTTGGTGAAGAAATTGCATCCAAGGAAAAAAGTGATGAAGAATGTTCTTCGGGTGATACTTTTGAGAAGATGGAAGATGAAGAGAAATGTGTGAAATTGGGAAACCCGGATATGGTGAAAGATCATCCAGCACCATCTTCTTCAATCAATAATGTTTCGGCCAGTGAAAAAGTTCCTGCTACGAGTCTTGAACCGTGTCGTGATGGATCAGACGTGAAACCAGGATACTATGAACGGATTGTGAAATGGTGTCAGATTTGGACGACTGACAACAAGTCCGATATACCGAGTGAACAAGCATGCTCGGGAGAAAATGAACTATTCACTAAGAATACATTTTGGTCGGACATGGAAGCTTTTATGGACTCGTCTAGAGGGTCTATTATCGTCTCCCAGTCAATGACCAGGTTATTACTCAATCTTACCTTGTTTTAATGCACCTTTTGATGTTATGTTCTCTAGCTGATACTCATAACTTATGATTCATGGACACTCTCGTTCTCTCAACATATGTGTGTCTGACACATATTTGACACTCGAACACTCATCGGATATGTGTCAAACACTTGATTTTACTGGTCCAGTTTTTTAATCGGATGGGTTGACGATACTTTATGTGTTTGTTGTTTTTTCTAAAAGTGAATTGATCGGACATGTGTACGACACTCTTAAACACGTTGATGAGCATGATAAAATTACGTTAGAACATATGAAAGAACATAGAGTTATCATTTATTCTCTTATATTTATATTTATATTTTTCGTGTTCTCATATTTAGGAAAAAGAAATTATTGAAATCTTATCTTTCTACATTTTTTATTTTATTCTAAAAATTCTAATGACGTCCTTGCACAATGTTTGATATGCGTGACCATATAAATTATATGCACTAATAGCAAATATATTATCATTATTTTCGAACATATTCTTAATGTGTCTTGTCCTGCATCTCGTATTGTGTCTATGCAACATATATAGCTTAAAACGTATAAGTCAATCAAGCTTTGAAAATTGTTTGCAATTTTTGTTAGGGAAGAGCTTGCACAGAATCTTCAAAAGGAAGGACCCGCGGATCTCAGTTCCATCAGCGAGCACGATCTTCTTCACTTGGTGGATATGTTAATATCGGAGAAAAAATGGTTGCAACAATGCTCCTCTCAGAAGCCGCTTTTCAAGCTTGTCCGGACTCTTGAAAACAGCTCTTCTGTGGATCATCCCAACGATCCCAATAACCCGAGCTCTCCTTTTACAAACAGTTCCATTTCTAACCTCTCCGGCAAGCAACAACCTTCGGGAAGGTCAAAAAGCAAGGTTCTAGCAGACATTCAGAAGCTCACGAACGATATATTGAGTCTGCACGAAGACGGGTACTCCATTAGCTACTTCAGGAAATTGTTCCGGTATAGGTATGGCTATTCCTTTAACTTGCAAGAACTCGGTTTTGACAGTTTAGAATCTTTGTTACACGCACTGCCTGGCGTGAAAGTAGAGTTCTCGCTTATTTTTTCTGCATCGAACAACGCTCAAGGCGATAATGCAAGTGAAAGAGTGGATACTTCAGATCCACCTCAATACGATGAACTTGGTCCAATTTCAAGCACAAGCGAGAGCAAGAAATCGGGTAATAAGCAAAGAGACGCTGATTTTGAGCCTCTCCTCTCGAATGATGATTCAGATGGAATTGTTGCTTGTTCGAGTAAAAGAGTAGATATTTCCGATCCATCCCAATATGATGATGAACTTAGTCCGGTTTCAAGCACAAGCCAAAGCAAGAAATCGGGAAATAAACGAAGAGAAGCTGATTTTGAGCCTCTCCTCTCAGATGATGATTCAGATTCAGATTGTTCGGGAAATGGTACGAAACATGAAACTCGAAAACTCCCGATTAAGTCTTTTACTTTTGTTCCAGATCCTGTTGAAGCTAAAAAGGACCAACTCATTGATCGGATTATAGTTAACATCAACAAATCACGTCATTCGGGATTATGAAGCTGAAAGGTAGTCGGCTAGAAGGGCGAAAAGGTAATTTTAGGTCATATATGATTCTATATTGATCCTGAGAGAGTTCTTGATGATTGTTACTCTACCAACATAACAAGTAGGAATTTGATTCCAAATTTAATTGATTTGTAAAAAAGAGAAATCTAATCAATTTGTAGATCGAGTTGCCAGGATCGAGTTGCCAGGTTTTCGGTTTGCGAAAACAATGATCTTATTTTATAATAGTCATTTGCTAAATGTAATTATTTGAATATGAAGACGTATACGTATTTTTAGATGAAAAAACTACTAAATTTGCTTAGTTTACTTGAATTCTATTTGAAATTAGGCACTAAATCTACTACATATAATGTAATTGTGATGGTGCTCAAGTTCTCGTAAATCAATTCGGCCATTCAGAGGTAAACATGTGTACTCGAGATCACATCATCGAGAAGAAAGTTTGAACCCAAGGCACAGGGGTCAAACAGGCAATCGTATGGAGGAAACGGGAGGACCTAAGTTTTGCAACGAAATGGTTCACCTCGAGATCCTCATGGTTGGACCACGATGGATCTCTTCAGGCGCCTTGAGGTAGGCCAAACATTGTATTGTAGTGAAAAACTTAATTCGCTGTAATGTGAGGCTCCATCCACTGTAATGAACTGGCTTGCCTCGAGGTCCTCGAGGCAGGACCAGACGTTGCACGAATAGAACAATCTGTTGTAGCAGTCTAATCTGCCTCAAGGAACCCTAAGGTTCTCCCGTGCGCCTAAGGCAAGACTGTCCAACTTTTCTTCTAATGACGTGTTATTTGTGTTTCAGGACCCTGAACCCAGTTTAGGAATTCGTGGAGACTGGGACCCAGCTCCCAAATCCTAGACTAAGAATCCAATAATTCGAACTTCAACATCAACACAATTAATTCTAACACGTGAGTAAGAAAATTGGCTATCTGAGACATTATTTTTAGAAAAAGAAGAAGAATTTATTAATCTAAATTTTTAGGCCAATTTTTATTATTGTTGACCCGAAACTTATATTTCTTAATCTACTGACCAAATCCAATCTTAGAAGACAAGTTAAACACAAAGTAAAGCATGTGACTTACATGATCACATTAAAAAAACTAAATTATTTACTTAAAAATGAAATAAATAAAAAAGTCCACAAAGTTGACAAATTTCATATGTGCCAATCTGAGTCTTCCATTAATGGAGATGATGATTCATTTGAAAGACTTCTAGGTCAATCTGATAGTGACCATTTGCACTATATATGGAATTATTGGTACAATATTTAACATATATAAATAAATAAATAAATAAATAAATAAATAAATATTTTGTTGTCATGATTCAAATGTATTCTTTCAGATATTTGTGAATAATTACAAGTTTTTGACAGGGTCATCAAGTCTAAATAAGATAATAATATAATCATTCCATATATTGTACCGTGATTATTGCTGTACTTCATTTTAAATATTTATTGGTGCGTAAAATTATGGACAAAATTGGAAATTACAAAGATTATTAGTGCAAAATATAAAAAATAGGGACTTGCAGCAATTAAATATGAGTGTAATGAATACACGTCTATCAATATGTAAGCACTTGAAATTTGATTTACAATATAGCGAATTTTAATAGTATGACTATACTGATTAATGTTCGAGTCTAGCAAGATAAACCCGTACAAATCTGTACATTTACCCATAAAATCCAAAACTTGGTCCCAAAAACTACATCCTGCATCTCTTTTACATCACGTTGAAGTTAAAGTTTTCAACTCGAACCTTCGGAATTCAACATATACTTGACTCAAAACCCGAATTATCAGCTCTAGTCTCTTGTTGAGACAAGAATTTCACAAGACTTTTTGAAACATTTACCAATTTTTTTCTTCCTCCTGTTACTTTCTATACAACTTCTTTGCATCTTCGTTGCACCAACTTTGTACTTTCTCAATAAAATTAAACATTTAATTTAATAATATAAATCTAAATAATTAAAAACTCACACAACACGTACTCTCTTAACGCGCTACAAGCAAAGCCAACACCGTCCAAAACACTCTCAACACACACATATATAAATAAACAAAAACCTTCGAAAAAATATTATTAGACCAAAACTATTAAATTTCTGGTTTGTTTCTGCAAAACAAGATCTTGCTATGGCCATGGCTCAAGCTCAACATGATGACGAGCTCATGAAACTCTACGAAAACGTCGAAGAACACGGAAACGACAACATAAACAAGAGGAAGAGGGAGAGCAACGACATTGCCACCGCCTTTACATTGTTATTAGAGGAGGAGGAGGAGGAGGAAGAAGATCGAGGAAGTGACACTAGTAGTGCAACATGGGAGATGATCAAAGAGATATTCGGGCTCGAAGAACGGGATCAAGAATCAGAATGGGAACGAGAATCACAATTGGGTCGTGTTCGGGCCAAGAAACGCAAGTTTAGGTCTCTCGAGGAGATTTATAGGGATTCTAGGGCGATGAGACGCGATATTGGGTATTGCAGCAAAGTTCATGTGAGATCTATATTGTGTGAGTGGAAATGAGTGATGATTTTGGGGTGTAATTACTTTTTTTTTTCTTTTCTTCTTCTAAATGAAATATCAGTTTGGATTCTTGTTGAAAACTGTTTTAAAGTTGTTTCGTTCTTTTTGCAAGAAGAATTTTTGTTACTCGAGATCTAATTTATTCTACAAAATCAAAAATCCGCACAAAACCACACATTTTTAAATCGGGTTGCGGGTAATGCTTGGAAATAACAGTTTGGATTCTTGTTGAAAACTGTTTTAAAGCTGTTTCGTTCTTTTTGCAAGAAGATTTTTTGTTACTCGAGATCTAATTTATTCTACGAAATCAAAAATCCGCACAAAACCACACATTGTAAAACCTGTGGCCCAATCAGAGATGAGCCATCTTTTGGTAGTGTAATGCTTGGAAAATCGGGTTGCGGGTTGAGGTCAGGGCCGTCCCGCTCAGGCTCAAATTTAAATGAGTTGGACTAAAAAATGCACGTGTTTTTATCGGATTATTTTTACAAGTTTGGGCCATAATGGACCGGCCCAAAACACATACACGATAGTTGGACCATTTTTGTTGGGCCGGATCATCTTGCCATGTAGACAAGCCCATATATAATATCATCGAGGTGGGCCAATGAAGATCCGCAAGCTAAGTTTGGGCCATCATGGGCCGGCCCAAAACACATATACGATAATTGGGCCATTTTTGGTCGGGCCGGATCATTTTGCCATGTAGACAAGCCCATATATTAAATTATATTATGTTTTTTCTTCTTTTTAAAATTTGATTTAACAACACTACAAATGATTTAACATCACAAAGCTCCTAGTGATCTTGTATGTTCATCAATAGTGCAAACCAAAATCTATATCAAATGCCAACTTTAGAAGAAAAATAAATGTGAGGCCCTCAAATTCTTTCCATTTTTAAAAGCCCTAATGCTCATAGAATAAAATGTAAACAATTACCACTACCTACCTTTTGCTTTATCCTTTTTTTTCTCAACATATATAGATAGTATTGGGCACTATTAGCTACCATCTTCACTAGAGAATTCACCAAAAATCAAGTCCTTAATTAGTCAAAAAACACTCATTTTTATCTTCTTTTGTTTCAATGGGCTCAAAGAGCCCTTATTTGGCTGTGATTGTGATGCAAGCTTCATATGCTGGCATGATCTTGTTCTCCAAGGCTGCATTCAATGGAGGCATGAATAGTTTTGTGTTCATCTTCTATAGGCAAGTGATTGGAGCTTTAGTTTTAGTCCCTATGACCATGATTTTCGATCGGTAAATATGTTTTCTCTCTCTTCTTGTTCATGCTCTTATCCGCGTTTTGCTTCGTAATATTATAGATAAACATCATATACTTAGATCAAATTGCAGATACTCCTCTCTACTGGTTTTTGTGACAACTAACTGCAAATACTATCGAATTCTCATTCCAACAATGTGAATGTTCGTTATTCTTGTTTTATGTCGATATCATATTCATTTATGAGTTGATGATTTTTTATAGGAAAAATGTGACTCCTCTCTCATTTTGGACCTTCTCCAAGATTTTCATGCTTGCCCTAATAGGGTATGTTAATATGTTTCATTTGTTGCTCAGATAAAAATCATTTTCATTTATTGGTTAGTAAATAAACAAATAAAAAACCCTAATTAGGGTCTAATTAATTTGCTTTATTGATTTTTGAATTTACAGGATTACTTTTTCCTTGAACACTTATTCAGTTGGGCTTGTTTATACATCTGCAACATTGGGTGCTGCAGCTACTAATTGTCTTCCTGTCACTACATTCATTTTTGCAGTCATATTTAGGTAGATACCCAATTATTTTCTAACAATTTGGATTCCGATTGTGTAAGCTGATTATGACTCAATTGTCGTCATAATATTGTTACACGTCTCTTCACGTGCAAGCTAATTACCGTGTTATTTTCAGGATGGAGAAGGTTAACATAAAGACGATCCCTGGGATCACCAAGGCTGGGGGTATAGTAGCTTGCATTGGGGGTGTTTTGACCCTTGCCTTCTATGAAGGACCCCATTTCAAGCCATTGCTCCATCATCACCCCTTTGAGTTTCATGATCACCAAGATCATGTTTCTTCTAGGAAAACATGGGTGATAGGATGTTTCCTCTTGTTCATTACTGCATGTTCTTGGGGTTTGTACCTTGTTCTTCAGGTAATTAAAGATCATTCTTCAATCCTAAAACAAAGACTATCTGATGCGCTGGACCATCTTTTTAATTTATATAGCTCTATTATTATAAGAGTCTGGTGCACCGAATTGTTTTCTTTTTCCCTATTGTATGGCTAATTTTGGTTGATTTGAAATAAAATAGGTGGAGAATTTAGAATCTTTTCTAATGAAATTTTTGTCATGAACCAATAATAAAAGATTTGTTAATGGGTTCTTCAGCAAATAAGGAAAGGAGAAAAAAAATATTATATTGTAAAATGAAGAATCATATACTTAAATGGCTTAGGGAATGATCTTACTTTTCTTAAGAATTTTATATTTTATAGGGTCGTGTTTGAAATGGTATTTTCAATACAAATTTGGGTTAAATTAGTCTTTAGCATTCATTTTGTTACGGAAAGGTCATTGTGAGGACCAATTTGGCACAAAACATGTACTGAGTGGATTAAATTTGAACAAAAACAAATAAATTTGATACGAATCAAGAAAAAATGTAACAAAAATCAAATCGACAACTAATTTAACAAAGCAAAATAAGTATAATATAAAGTTATTCTCCTATTTTATAGTCATCATAAAAAAATTGAATGATTCTTGGAATATTTATCATGAACATGTTTACATTTGTTTAGGAGATTCCATGTTATTTTTTGTTGAAAATGAAATGACCAATAAATATATTATACAATGAGTAAAAATAACAATTTTTTATATATTGAATGTAGGCTCAAGTTCTGAAAGCCAATCCTTCAAAGCTGAGATTCACAAGCCTTCAGTGCCTATGCAGTGCATTTCAGTCTCTTTTTGTTGCCATTGCCTTTGAAAGAGATCCTTGTCAATGGAAGCTTGGTTGGAATATCAGCCTTTTTGCTGCAGCTTACTGTGTAATTACCTAATTACCCTTCCCAAGCTTTTCCAATATCTTATATGTCTCTCTCTATGTTAAGGGTAGAGTTGGCAATTCAGACCCGTGTCCTCGTGCATATGAAGTTTGACCCGTATTTTTGTGGGTCTTAATAACATAAAATACCCATGATGAATTTTGGGTTGTATTGAGTTTGTCATTAAAAATTGTGAGCCGGGTCAAGGAATATTCTTACTCAACTGGAATCACACATTTTCTATAGAAAACTTATAGCCCGATCCGACCCCAAAACACGCACCTCTTTCAGCTCTAGTTAAGGGTCTTTCGATTTGAGATAAGTCGAGTCAATAACAACATGATGCTTCATGATAATATCATTGATAATCGTCCCATAAATTTGTAGGCACAGAGTGTCCTGTTAAACTTGAGTCTTTTAGGTATTAAGATATGTGTTTTAATGTATAATGATAATTGTGTTACAGGGGATGATAGTGAATGGAACATCATATTATTTGCAAGCATTTGTGATAGAAAAGAAAGGGCCTCTCTTCCAAGCCATGTCAACACCTTTGGCTCTCATCATAACAAGCTTTTGTTCTGTGCTTCTCTTAGGAGAGGTCATTAGTTTAGGAAGGTGAGCACTAATTAGAAACATATACTAATTAGAAACATATATATATATATATATATGAGAATAAGGAATCTAATCCAACAAATATTTGGATTAGTCTAAGCTAAGCCAATGAGGTGATGACACCTCATTTAATTTCACTCATACCCACCAAGTGAATTGGTGGGAGCGGAGCGACCCGCCC